>VYZT01025824.1:0-35071 GCA_013400735.1 Pomatostomus ruficeps
CAGGTCACATCAGAGATGGGCAAAATTCAAGGAGTGAAAAAATGTCACATTTAATTAGGACTATGAAGACAGCAGTGAAGTACACTCCTCCAAAGCTGTTGAGACAAAATTATATACATTTCATACTACTTTAAAAAAAGGCTATATTCTGAGGTAGATTGGTATGAATCCAGAGCTGTCCACTGAAGTTATGTTGGTGTAAACCTGGAGAAACTAAAATCCAGGACCATCCCAGAAAACTTTCATTCTGTAATTTTCTGGAGAGTAGGTTTCCAAATAATATACACTGGAGTTAAAAAGAAAATAACTCCAACACCAGCAACAGAGTTATTTGTGATATATAACTACAGGAATGAAACCAGAATCCTGTCCTCAAGACTGCAAATATTCCTGCTGAGTCTCTTTTCTTGTGATGGAAACAGATGGCTGGATACATCAAGGCCAGATTTTAATCTCAGCTGTAATCATGTAAGTCTAAAGCTGTTTTGCTGAAGTCTTTGCAGGGGCTTGTTTTCACAATAGAAAGTGGTCAGTGGCTTAAGGTATTCCCAACCCCTGGCTTGTTTTCATTGGCATGCTCTCCCCTTGGGGATTTGGGTTAAAGTAAAACAATTAATAAAACATGACTTTTTCAACTTGGATCGACTCCCTGATTTAATCCACAAAACTGACTCACAACCACTTGCACCAGGACAACTTGGAGGGTGATGTCCCATGACAAACAACAGAGCAACTGGGACAGGAATACCATTTAGCCAACAAACACGAAGCTGCAGCCTCAGGAGGTTAGCAATGACCAGAGGGCTGATGCTGTGATGTAAAGCAAGAACTCAGGGTAGGAAAGGACGAGAACAAGTCAAAGGTTACTTTGACAAATTAGAGGTTACTAAATTATATATACCTTGTGAAATTTACTGTGGTCTAGAGCTCATAGAGAACTGGATAAAGTAATTTAAACCCATTAGCATTATTTTTTTTCCAACCTTGAGGATACAAGGGGTCCTAAAAGACTGGAAGTAAGTAACCAGCATGCTGGCTTGCACAGGCAGAAAGAAGAGCTGATAATCACTTTAACCCAACATATGTGTATGCAGTCAATGGACAGGGCAGGCATGATTTGTCCCACACATCTGTCCACCTCCCTAATGTTAGCACTGTTATTTTTACTACTTTCAGCTGTGTGGTAAGCCAGGTCAAGGAACCAGTTTGTCTGAAAGCTCTTCCCACTCCCTCTTTACTCCACTCCTCCAAGCTGCGTTAGTTCTGCTGGAGCAAATCCTTAATTTTACTTAGTGTGTGGCTGTATAGACACCAATGCCTTGCAAGAAAAAAGAACAAGAGAATGATGTGCAAGGAGGAAAACAGGACAGCCCAAGTTTATTTTGGTAACATAACCACACGATCATACCTAGCAGCTGGCTAGCCTAACTCAGCACAATTAATAATCACATATATTATTTCTAAGTCCAAGATCTAGTAAGGAGAAAAGTAACAGCTTTGATACATTTGCTAATATTAAATCAGGTCAGGCAAACCTAATTTCCATCTATGACAAGTACCAGACGAGGATAGAAGCAGTACCTGTGCTATAATTAAATATCACTTATATTCTGCCACTCTTTTCTGCAACATTCTTGTAAATCAGGTAAGGCAACCTGGCCTGGACTGCTAGATGGGCATACTTTGTGATCGAAGCTGGAACACAGAATTATGAATCTGCACGTGAAATATGAACAAAATTAAATGCAAATATCACCAATATAGCAGAGAGGCATTCCAACATTTTAATATGGGAGCAATATTTTAGTATAGTCAGGAGCTAGAAACAACAGACTTTCTTTATACTAGTTTCATTTGTAACAGAGATATAAAGACTAAAAAACTGACAGAATTATACTTTCTGTATTTGGTCAGCTGGCATTTCTTTTTTTCTTGTCTTATAATTCACTTATCTTAGAACCGTGTCATTGCTGGTATTGCTTCCCCATGGCTGAGATTATATCAATCACATCCCAAGGGAATTCAATAGAAATGAACCAAAAAGAATCAACATAGAAGTAGGACTTGTGTTTCTTTCACAATAACTTACTTAAACTTCATGTTTTAAGCAATAACTGAACTGACACACTCACTGGAGTCTACTTCCATAGCTATATACTTAATTATATAGAAAAGTACTTATACTTCATGGTTTAAATAAGACTTTTTAACTGTTCTACTATTAAAAATTATTTTAACACATTTTGCCTTTCATACAAATAGGCAGTTTTCTCTACTAGCATTTAAAATAGCCATTGTCATTGCTGTATTGATCTGGCTGATGTGTTTATTCACTTGGAGGATTAGTTCTTCCACTTAAACGCAGAGTGAATTCATAGAATTTTCTAATCACTGCATTAGAAACCCTTGTCTCTGAAAATGCAGAATATCTTCTGGAACAGAGTTCCAAATCTGTGATATGAGTTTGATTATCTCTGCTTTTTATATTTCTCAAAGGAATGTTAAATAATGTCTCTTCTTGCAGCTTTACATTTTCTTTCTCTCAAATAATTCTCCATAGCCTTTCTGTATCAGGACAATTAAAGCTCAGTTATTTTTGTTTGTTTCCTTGTTAAGTCATCATTTAATTCTAATTCTGTTAACATGGGATGGGCCAATCAGTCATTTTTGTTTCATGTCTGCTGATCTGTCCTGGCTAGTAGGTGGCATATAGGCCATGTTTGACTTCAGCACTACTTAAAGCTCTATTGCTATTTGATCTGATTAATCTGTGAATCCACCTACAGTTTAAGCATTTTGCATATAAAAGACAGCTAAATTTGAGGGGTTTTTCTTGAACCATAAATACCCCTAAAGTAACAGTTAAATATTCTAAGTCCCACTGTATGGTAGAAAAAGAGAGAAGCAAATCAAAAACTCCCCTGAATATCCCAATTCACTAAACCCATCAGCAATACAGTGTTCTAGTACTTTCCCCTTTGGTTCTTCTGATAATTGCAGTAATCTGCAAGGCTATGACACAAACCAGTTGAGAGTGATAGTATAAGGATTAAATGTTTCTAAAATCTGTTAGCTGAAGCAGGCCTCGGAATCTGTTAGCTAGGATAGGCCTCAGAGATTGTTAGTTAGTGTAGGCCTTGGAAACGGGAGATGTGAATTTCTACTTGTGATTGCTTAGAACATATTATATTGTTTCTGTTAAACCATGCGAACCCCACCTGTGTATCCACCTACAGAAACGCTCTGGGAACGGGGGGCTCGGAGCCATGCTTGGGTGAAAACAATCTTGGTTGGGTGAAAACAATCTTGGAAAGGGGGACGGGGAATTATACTCGGGTAAACATAATCTTGGGGGAGGTTTTTCCAATAGGACAATGTTAAGCTAATGATTAATGTATGATTAGCCAACTATCATGTAACGGAGAGGGTATAAAATGTGTTCACTCCGAATCCATGTTGAATTCGGATTTGGGTCTGTTACCCCCGATTTCCAGAGCTCTTCCAATAAAAGCACCGCATGTTATCATCCTGTGTGTTAATATGTTTCTACGCTAACAAGAGTAGCCAGAATTACTGTGGCTGAGAAAAAGATCCCCATGAAGCTTCCACAAAAGGTGTAAGAATGACCAGATCTAACATAAAATTACATATTAGCAACAGAACACATGCATAAGGATATACGTTGTGTTGGATTTGTGCTAATCCTTGAAGTGGGACAAGCTACAATATAACAAAAGTAACTTAGATGAAGGGATTTCCACCAGATTTGTAACTGTGCTGCTACATAGCTCTCAGATATATAAAGGCTTTGCAAAATAACGTTTTATGTTGCACACATGCTAGACTCAGTAGAGAGACAGTGAATGATACCATTAGTCACGTGAGATGTATTCAAACTGCTTTGGACCAATATGTACCTGCCAGGTCATCATTTACCAGGCAGCGTTCTCACTGGGGTTGCTGTATTAGGTCTGAGTCATTTGTTGTGGGTGAAGTTTTGCATATGAAACTGCCTCCAATATAGAAAAACCAATGTCTCCAACATGAAACCCACAAATAAGTAATATGTACTATTCCTTTCAAAATACCAAGTTGTTAATTTTGTACTGGTGCACAGTGTTCTGAGTGATATAAACGAAATTAATATAAGGCCCGACAATTCCATAGGGATTTTATAGTGTGAAACGATACACTTTCTCAATTATGACAGCTATATGAAAATAGCTTTTCTTTACTATTTAATTTTGCACTGGTATGTGTAGATGAGGAACCAAATCTTTTCTGAGCATCATTTCATATCATCTCTTTCTGCCCTGCAGACACTCAGGGACTGAAACTTAAAAACCACCTTGGAGACCAGAGCGACTATGGTAACAAAACTTCGTGTTTTGTCCACAGCAAACAGAACCTGCAACACTTTCCTGTGGCACAGGGGTGAGGATGGTCTGCAGACTCCTTCCATTTCAGTGGATCAGAATCCACATAGGAGAGCCATGGGAGAGCATGCTCTGAGTTTCTCAGAGCAGCTGAGCACTGTCAGAGCTGCATAGCAGGGAAACTGAGAGACAACACATGGAGCTGACACAAGATGGGTGTTGATGCCAGGTCAAAAGCACAGTTTCATGTTGATCATATGTTGCCCAGCCAAAATGAAGTGTGATTCTCACAAAGATGCCCAAGTGCACTCATGGTGTCTCCTTCACAAAGGGCAAAAATAATGGATGAAACCCAGCTCCCACTGCAGTCAGCTGGAGCTTTGGCACCAACTTAACTGAATCAGCATTTCATCCCAGAACATCTCTGTCACAGGTTAGCAAGGAGATTCAGGAGTTTAGGCCTCTGTCATCTCTCTAGTCTTCATTTGGCAAGAAGTTAGACTCAGCTTCATGAAGAATTGCACCTGCAGCATGCAGCTGGCACCACAATTTCTTACCCTGTTTCACTGATGTTACTAAGAGACCAATTCAGAAAAATATTATTCACCAATCACACCAGTTTCTAAGGAATTTACTTGGAAAATGCATGAACTGCACCACCTCTTAGTCAAGGCACTGATTCTTCTGCTCTCAAAGCTCTCTTTTTCCTTTTACCAGTGCTACATCATTCTGGGTTGCATTGGTAGAGGAAAAACAATCTTCTGAACAGTTTTCTACCAATCAACCTGCCTTGCATTCTTTAACTAATGCCAGCAGAACTGCTATTGCCCATTTGCAAGGCAATATGGAGGTTACTGATGAGCATTTTACGTTAAAGTATCACACAAGTCTCCCATAAAACACTGCTTTAGCAGAGTCATGTTTCAGAATCCCAGGATTTCTCCCCCACACCTTTTTTTTTTCTTGTTAACTGGCCTATACAATACAGTATTTTTTTAATCTTGTGATTTCTGGTGTCTCCTGCAGATGAAGAGTGTGAGCACACTGCTATTTTTATGTTGCCTGAAGCCAAATAATTAACAATTATGTTGCACTCAGCAATCATACTGCACTGTATACCTTCCAAGGACTGTGCAAACATTAGCTGGGCTTCATAAATGTCAGTGTTTACAACTTAAATCAGGTCATGCCTGGTTAGTAGTCTGAATAGAGTCCTTCCCTCCTGCCTCTCCAAATCCCAGAAATTCAGAAAGGAAATATTTGAGAGATCCAATGGATCTTACCATCCAGAAAGAGAGGGAAAAAAATTCGGAATGCAAACTTTTGGAATACTAAAAAGGCTCCATTTTCATGGAGTTGTACTGAGCCTGGTTTTGCCAATGCCATTTTTAAAAGTTTTCTGGAACAGTAAGAAGACTGTGTTTTTGTATGGGAAACCAACATCAAGAAACAAAATGCAAACACCTTAGGTTAAAATGGGTTAACTTCATTCCCCCTCCCCCCCAAATATCAACAGCGAGGAGAAAAGGCAATTTACTTCACTGATTGTTTTCCAATCTGCAGTTGTTCTTGTGACAATTCATGATGGCATCACTTTCTGAGCACCAATGACAAGTTGGAGATATGCTGATATCACCACAACCAGGCCACCTCTTTGATGTGAAGCACAAAACCAACATCTGACCCACTAACAAGTTTCCTCAATATGTTGGATAATAGTATCAGTGTAAATAGTAATATTAATGACTAGTAATGTTTTGGGGTTGTTTTGCAGCTGAATTCTTTACAATTCAAAATGATACAAACACAAGGATAGGAAACATGTAGTACTGTTCCTAAAAACCCACTCACAAACCCAGCCTATTTAAAACAAACACATTTTTAGAGTTATCACAGGAAATTTTAGGTTTTGCCTTAATTAGCAATTGAGACTGATGGTAATTTATCTCTCCAGTTACTCATGTTTAGTGCATAAAGCAACCTGTGCCATTCTTTATACACCTAGTGCTGTACACTTCAGCAAACAATGAAATGGTTAATGAAGTTGACAGTTAAGTTAATGGCATTAACTTTATTATCAGCATCTCCGGGCTGATACTGCAATGAGATTAATGGGAAATTTCTGACTCCTCAGAGATACAACTGCCAGCTTGCAGAAGAGTAAAAGAGCTTCATTACAGTTCTTGGTATTTGCTTTCTGGTTTTGCCTCCTGAAGACTCCATGCAGTTCTAGCTCTGCCAGATTTCAAACTGGTGAGGGTCACATATAAACCGGAAAAGAAGGGGCTGGAATTTCAGAGTTTTTCTTTGTAACTATACAATCAGGTTCTCAGTTATTCCAAGGGGTTTCAATGTGAATGAGACTGAAATCCTTACAGCTGATTTTTGCTTTAATGAAAACCTGAATTCTGGAGCACAGATGGCAGTTGAAAAAAAAAGAAGAAAAAGAAACAGCATGACAACCTACTGTAAGGCAACTCACTCCAGTCCTTGGATAAGGGTCATTTCAAAGTGTTTTCCAATATTGCTATATATTACTAACAGTTCCATTGTACCAGGAAGTGTGACAGGACTAACAAACAGCCTTTACATGAACTGAACCATTTTCAAACTGCCCCTTCAAATGAAAATTTCTATGCAGCTGCAATTTTTTAAATTTTTATGGTTTCTGAGGTATGTTGTAGGGCTCATTTAAGTCCATCCATATAGTTTTATATTGCATTTTATTTTATTTTATTTTATTTTATTTTATTTTATTTTATTTTAAACAAAGCTGAGTTAAAATACCAGGAACATCATTTTGCCTCTTTTGAAAATCTGAACTAAGAGGTGTGAAATTCTGCCATTCTTACTCAGTTGTTACACTTTCAAACTTATAGAATTCAGTTTTTTCTTTGCTTCAAAAGCCAGACTTGTCCAAACCACTTGCAATCACAAAGTTTTCCAGACACACAGGTTGGAAAACTAAAGTGCTTTTAACAGCTGTGTCCCAAGTTCAGAATATAGGTCTCTGTGTGCCTTGTCAGCCCTGAGGAGGGAAGCAGGGACTTCAACATTTTGGCTACGTCTTCCACTGTTTGCCTTTTACTGTCACAGCGGCTGCTGCTGCTGTTGCTGTGGATGACATCTGATGTTGACATCAGACTTCTGGGAGATGGAACAGACTTTCAATATCTGTGCTCAGTCAGTGGGAGAAAAAGCCTTCGCAAGAGGCATCTCAAAAGGAGATAATCTGCTCCTCCTCCTCCTCAACCTTCCATCACCCTCTCCTGCAAACACCGAAAAGCTCCCGAGGAAGGCAGGCTAGTGAGCCACCCCTGAGCCTCACCTCTAATTAATTTATGCTCTATCTTAGGGGAGTGTCTCTGCAAGCACAACTGATAATGTAAATAAATCATCGGTATTTTGCACAAAAGTCATATTTATTGAAGTCATTCTAAATATTGTAAGCAACCAACCACATACTGACATTTTTTGTGAACAGAGAAGGACTTGTAGGTGCTGTGGTGGTTGGAGGCTAGCTTGGGCAGAGATGACAAAATGCTGATTTTTGATTCTCCAAGAAGTTAGGAAGGGGGTCAGCAAAACTGCTAACTTGGACTTCCATAGAGCAGACTTTAGCCTGCTTAGGAGCCTGGTTTACAGAGCCCCTTAGGAGGTAGCCCTGAAGGACAAAGGAGCCCAGGAAGGCTGGACATTCTTCAAGAAGGAAATCCTAAAGTTCCAGGAGAAGGTTGTCCCCATGTGCCAAAAGATGAGCCAGCGTGGGAGAAGACTGGCTGAACAAAGAGCTGGTAATTAGGAGGAAAAAAGGAGAGCCTATGACCTTTGGAAGAAG
Source organism: Pomatostomus ruficeps (assembly GCA_013400735.1). Taxonomy (NCBI): domain Eukaryota; kingdom Metazoa; phylum Chordata; class Aves; order Passeriformes; family Timaliidae; genus Pomatostomus; species Pomatostomus ruficeps. Next base: position 8,215 of record VYZT01025824.1, read on the forward strand.
GAGCAGACAACTCAGGAGGACTGCAAGTATGTTGTGAGGTTGTGCAGGGAGAAAATCAGAAGGGCCAAAGCCTAACTAGAACTTAGTCTGGCTACTGCCATAAAAGACATAAAAAATGTTTCCAAAAATATGTCAGCAAGAAAAGGAGGGCTAAGGAGAATCTCCATCCTTTACTGGATGTGGGGGGAAACATAATGACAAAGGATGGGGGAAAGGTTGAGGTACTTAATGTCTTCTTTGTCTCAGATTTTAGTAGCAAGACCAGCTATTCTCTTGGTACCCAGCCCCTTGAGCTGGAAGATGGGAATGGGAAGCAGAATGAAGCCCCCATAATCCAAAGGGAAATGGTTAGTGACCTGCTACACTACTTAGACATATACCAGTTATGGGGCCAGATTTGGTTCACCCAAGAATACTGAGAGAGCGTGTGGAAATGGTCATTAAGGCACTTCCATTCTCCTCTCCTGGTTAACCAGGGAGCTCCTGGCTGACTGGAAGTTAGCAAATGCAATGCCCAACTACAAGATGGCCTGGATGAGGGATATGGGGAACTCCAGGCCTGTCAGCCTGACCTTGGTGGTGGAGAATGTCATTGGGTCATCACACAGCCATCACCAGCACGTACAGGACAACCAGGAGATCAGGCCCAGTCAAGATGCATTTATGAAAGGCAGGTCCTGCGAGACCAACCTGATCCCTTTCTGTGCCATGGTGACCCATCTAATGGCTGAGGGAAAAGCTGTTGTCCAGGATGTTGTCTACCTGGGCTTTAGTAATGCCTTTGACATGGTTTACCACAATATTCTCCTGCAAAAACTGGCTGCTTGTGGCCTGGATGGGTGGACTCTTTGCAGGGAAAAAAATCTGTCTGGATGGCCAGGACGAGGGAAAGGTGGTGGATGGAGCTGCATCCAGCTGGCAGCTGGTCACCAGTGGTGTTCCCCTGGGATCAGTGCTGGGGCCGGGCCTGTTTAATATCTTTATCAATGATCTGGGTGAGGGGATCGAGTGCACCCTCAGTCAGTTTGCAGATGTCGGGTGGGAGTGTTGATCTGCTGGAGGGCAGGAAAGCTCTACAGAGGGATCTGGACAGGCTGGAATGATGGGCCAAGGCCAATTCCACGAGGTTCAACAGGTGAGGTGCCAGGTCCTGCACTTGGGTCACAACTCCACTGAACACTGCAGGCTGGGGGAAGAGCTTGGCTGGAAAGCTGCCCAATGGAAAAGGACCTGGGGGTGCTGGTTGACCGCAGCTGAACATGAGCCAGGGTGTGCCCAGGGGGTCAAGAAGGCCATTGACAGCCTGGCCTGTATCAGGAATAGTGTGGCCAGCAGGAGCAGCGCAGTGACTGTCCCCCTGTACTGGGCACTGCTGAGGCCACACCTCAAATCCTGTGTTCAGTTTTGGGTCCTTCACTACAGAAAAGACATTGAGGGGCTGGAGTGTGTCCAGAGAAGGGCAATGGAGCTGGTGAGGGGTCTGGAGCACGAATTTGATGAGGAGCAGCTGAGGGAGCTGGGATTGTTCAGCCTGGAGAAAAGGAGGCTCAGGGCCTTTTCACTCTCTACANTCTGAGAAGTTGCCAATGTCATAGGAAGAAAATACTAACAGAAAAAAATTAGTGGTAGCGCTGTAACCCACTTAAGTTTGAACAAGTTAAAGGGAGAGCTATCACAAGCTTATCTTTACTGTCCTACACTTATTATGTGAAAATGGGTTGAAAACGAGACTTCCTGAGGAGTAGAAGTTTTCAGAGAGCTTGATGATGCAATCCTTATGTCTGTTATAGAGAATCTACCTACAAGACACTTGAAATGGATCAAGTGATTTGTATCTATGAGTGTTGTTCAACATAGGAGCTGATATAGTCTGATAAAGCTTTAATTTCTCAATTATTAAACTTAACTAAAAACTAAAAAAGCAACTACTGTAAAACAATTGAATTTGCTAATATTAACTCTTCTTTAATCACATTCAGTGTTAATATCATACCAAGCCTATCTGAGTTGGAGGGCTTCCTAATATTTCTGTATAACATAAAATATACTTCAGTGTGATAACAATTCTTGTTCCAATAAGAGTGAACTGAATTAGGCACAACAAGGAGTCAGAAAAAGGAGTAAGGAGAAGGAGTTTTTGCAGCAATATGGTAAGCATATGTTCCATCTTTTCCAAAATGCCATTGTGCAAGCTATTTGGTGGGGTAGGCTGCTGGTTTGGTGTTGATGGCTACAACAGATTTATTGTCTTTCAAACTTATGTCAGCTGCAGCAAAACAAAGAAGTATGTCAGAATGTTAAATTACAAACTTTTTTCCATTTTCAAAAAGTGTTTCAACACTGGTCAAAGTTTCAAGTCCTCAGATAAAAACTCTCAATTCATCTATCCCTCTTCAGTACTCATATATATCTTTCCAGCCAGGACAGGTGCACAGTTCTGCCACATATCATTTACTCTAAATATTCAACATTTGGTGATAAGCCAAAGAGACTAGATTTGTTTTTTGCTTTCCAGAGAGAACTCCGTAGTTTTCTTTTGAGAGGGAATAGGAATGAGAGAGGAATCCCAGAAATTCCCCTCCCATTAGCTCTATGCTTGAAATATTATTAACACTTTCATTTTCTCACTCCTACTCTCACCATTTGAATCTGGGTCATAACAGCATGCCTACCCTTCAGTACCCTGAGTGGGTGGTTGTTTTGGCTGGAACTAAGGCATACTTGCTTTGTGACACAGAGTGCCCTTATGGTGACACATACCTGTCCTTTTCAGTTACTTTTTATACGTTGTCCTTTTTTTTTAATCAACTTGTTTATTGTAGAAGACAGACTAGAGAGTGGAACTCATGTTATTCAGTATTCATATTGTTTTAACACTGTATGAAAGGAAAACCTATGAAATCCTTTAGTCTGTTCTTTTCACAACAGTGGATTATTCCTGACAGCATTTTTCTTTTCCCTTACCAAATACCTTTTCCTTAGTAAAATACTTTGATATACCCTTAAATACTACAGTGCATGCCTGAAATCTGAGATTCAGTCTCTAGTACTAGATTCTTAGATCTAAAATGAAGAATCTGCAGAGCTAGAATTAAATGACAGAAGATATTAAATTCACTTAGTGCCAGGCTGCTTATGGAAAGAGAGTATCAAACATATAAGAATTCTTGCATGAAAAGAAAAGAGGAACCAAAAGAGATATGTGAAAGAAGCCCAATCTTCAAATTTCCCTGCTAGCCAAAAAATCAAAATTAAGAGCTGGTACATAAAAGGCTTAAATGATGCGCAGCGGAATGGGAGTGACACCTGTAGATTTATGCCTTTCCCAGCAAGTGAGGTCTCCTATTGACTCTGCATGTGCAATGCTTCTTTCTATTCCTGTTTGAGGGGTGGAGAGACTCTGTGAGCAAATAATTCTGGACTTCTAGAAAAGGTGCAGAGAGATACTATTTTTTCTGAACTAAAACATCTACCATTCTAAAAGCGTGATTCCAATGAAGATAATGAAGAGAGATTATTCTACATGGTTTTGTTCTTCCTTCCCAGTCATTATTAAATGATCATTAAATCATTGGCAAATATTCTAAATAACTGCTATTTTAAAAGTTCTATAAAATCAGTACTAGTAACGTGTTCAAAGTAGTTCACACCTTTTCATTTTTAGCTAACGTACTGAGTAGACAAATTGCTTGTGTAGTTATGTACAATATTAAAACAATCCTAATATTATATAAATATATGTATACCGTTTGCTTTTATTATTACTGCCACAAAACAAATGCAGGATTTGCAACCTGGGTAATTAGAACCAGGGCTGTTCTTTCTAAATTGCAAGTGAGTATCTTTATGCCATCTTTTTTCCATGCATCTAAGTAAGGCTAATGCATACTGCCCTACAAGAATTTGCAAGCTGTAGAGAGAAATAATGCAGTGTTAGTTTTGTAATTTAGGGCACAGGACACATTTGTGCTAAAGCTCTGTAAACTGGGCCCGTGGTCAAAAGGAGCAATTAGCACTTTGTTAGTATGCAATGATGTACTAATCTACACAGTCCCCAAAAGCAATTGTCTACTCCTTTTGCCCTCATGTACAAATTTTCTACTGTATGTACCACTCTGCCCCTAAAATAGCCCGTTACAGCATAGTTGCTGTAAAAAAAGGTTTCCTGTGATTACAATCTATGTATCAATTAGAATTTGTTTATTGGAAAAAACTCCACGTTGTTCCATTAACCCTTTTTCTGTGCTGAGATAGCTGCACAGTTCTCTGAAAGTGTTAAACAGCTGTAACTGTTCTATGAAGAGCAAAAGGGGGACAAATTTAGATGACAGAATATTTCCATCTGAACCCCCTCTAAACGGTGTTCCTAACTAAAAATAAAGTGTTGCAAGCCGTGATCTCCAGAAAAATAAGCTTGCTGCTAAACTTGGACAGGTGGTAAAAATCAGAGAAACTATCGATAACACTGACAACTGTGAGAGGACTAAACCCTAATATTCTGTGAATGTTCCACATCCCCCTCTTGTGGCTGCTCTGTAAAGGATGTGAGTCTATCACAAGTGCCATGTAAATTAACGTTTAATACAGATGGCCTTTGTGAGAGTCACCAGAGATGGTCCACAGTGAGGGCTACAAAAATCAAGGAGGAAAACAAGGCAGCATAGTGCCAGAAATCTGAATGTTAGAGCCTCGTTGTTAAAGGCCTGGTTTCAAAGGCTGTTTTCCAAAAATCAGGCTCATTATGAGGTATCTCAGCTGTGGCACCCATCAGCCAAAACACCTTCAGCCACTCACCATTTTGGAGAATCTTGGCAGTGCAATATGTGCTACCCACTAAAGGGGTTACAGGCACCTTCTCCTCCCTATATCGGTTGCCTAGAAGCAAGCTAATACTGCAGTTTCATATTTACCCAGCAAAACTCACAAGGTATCTACCACAGGGTTACAGTTTCCAAAAATGGTATGGAAAACAAAGATGCTAGCTCCCTCAGACTAATATTGACATTTAATCCTCAAATTAAAGGAGAAAATAAAAAAGAAAGTTCTGTGAACTGACAGCACAATCAGTAACTTTAACAGAATGAACCTGCATGTGGATCTCTAAATAAAAAGATATCCTTCAGAGTCACTGGCCACGTAGCTGTCTCTGATATTATGCAAAAAAGCTCTTTGGCTCTTCAGACTATGAGAACAATAGGCACACTCTGGGATTTGACAGGAGAAAAGGAAGAACACTGAAATGTTTATGTATAAATAAATATCATTACGTAAACTACTTGCAACACTGCATAAACTAATATATTCTTTTTAATCTTCTGAAAGAAATAAATTAGAGATTGGGATGAGACTATTTAGATCAGTTTTAACATATAGAATACCCTAATACTACAAAATTTATTAATGGATCTGTTACACAGCAAAACAATTCTACTAAGGTCATACCAACTACTTGTCCACCTCATTCAATTCCTTGTGCAAGCAGCAGTACCTGATTCATTTGATTTCCTCCATCTGTCTTTCTGTTTCCCCAGTTCAGCACTCCAGGACACCACCTTTTGCAAAGAATGCTTTAAATTTGCTCTGGAAAGAAAATACAGTAGCTTGGATATCATCCAGCAGGGCTAGGGATAGAGAAGATTTCTTTGCTTGTTTGCTTCTAAGCTGCAGAAAGCTCTCTGAAATATTTGTAACAGTACTGAATTAGTTTGCAGTTACTTCATTTAGCTTTCATTGTCAATGAGTTTTGTAACAGAGCAGTGGTAGGTGAGGAGTAGATAATATGTTAACAAGAAGGCTGTTCCTGTCTCTACTTAGTGTCAGCACCTGCCATTTGGGATTCTCTCCAAAATTTGTGTTCCGTTTGTGAGAATACTGAAAAACAATGAAGAGACTTACTGAGAATTCTAGTTCTGCTTGTCTACACTTACTTAGCAAATTAATAAAGAAAAACAAATGAGCATACGGAACTGTAAGTTTTCAGACAAGCTATCCGCAATAGACGGCAATAAGATCTTGCCAAAGATTCAGCATTTGAACATATTGTTTAATATTCATGCAGCAAAATTTAAACTGATTATGTTCCAAAAATATTTTTTTAGGTTTGACTTTGCTGAAAATAGTGAATTGCTCATCTCCTTAACACTTTTTGATTTAAATAAAGGAACATATTTTAATATATGTTGCTATCATGCTGTTATAAATATTGGAAATGATTAACACTGGGAGAGTATTAAAAATTTAAACTGTTTCACCATCTGTGCTGTTTGTTTATTTTTCACATTTCATTCAACTTGGACGGTGAAAATAGATTAATTTGTCTTTCTCTTTCACTCTTGTGCGCTAGAATAACAATTCAGTGTCTCTGCTACAAACATTGCAAGGGTATATTTATCTCCAGACTGCCAAATCCAAAAATGCTGTTCTCATATGGTTGTAAATAAATAAATAAATAAATAACTNAAATAAATAAATAAATAAGCAAACCCCCAAACACAAATAACTTGACTTCATTAAAACAATTACATGGTTGGCTCATTGTTTCAGATTTTATGTTCGTAACTTTTCCCAATATACTACAGGCAAGCCTGGGTTTACACAGTGGATATATATCTATCTGATGTACTTCACAAAAGACTTTTGCCAAAAGTTTGTCAGCTAACCGGGACAAAGGATGCCTGAAGTGTGATGATAAGGTGCACTTGTTTTTGGTGAAGCACTCTATGTTACTTTTATGTGATGAATGGAAGACCAGTGTGAATACTTTTTCATAGGTCCACCTTAATGCAGAATGTCCTGCCCACTTGATTGTTGTAATTTAAAAGCACAAAAATCTTCAGCTGCAAAATCATCGCAGATGGAAACAAGTTTAAAGATCCAGATTTACCACAGAGAAGAGTGGTTCCAGCTCTGCTATCCTGTTACAATTTTGCTGTTCAGTTGGAATATCTCAGAGGCATTCTTCTTCCATATTAAAATGAAGAAAGATCTGAAAAACTGCATCCTGAATTGATGTTCTGCCTCACAAAGAGAGGTCATATCTCAAGGCCATATAATTGCTCAGAATCTGGCAGAGGAGCAACTCCCCACTGAATGACTTGAATTATAGCATTGAAACCAAAAATAAATCTGTTTGATTAGCAGCAACAAACACTTTCTTTGTTCCATGTTCTCAGGCACAATGGCTAGAGATCAGTGTCATCTCTAAGTTGGAGTAGATTTCATTCATTCCTCATAAAGTATTTCCCCAATCATGCCACAATCATCCCACATTTATTGATTCCAAGCCTGGATACAGTGGCAAAGATCTAAGCCTGAGGTCTTTGTTTTTTTCTCCAAGTAAAGCAAAATAAAACCAATTTCATACAATGCAAAACTTCAGATTGTTAGCATTCTCTACTTACCTCTTGTTTACGCTTCTCCTGGACAATTTCCAGCAGCAATTCCACTGTGATTCACTCATTAGCTGCAGTGTTCTGAATTTCAACTGAACTTTTTTAAGTCTATAGTAAAAGAGATGGAAAAAAGAGGAAAGTTAAGGTTCAAACCTCTTCTAAATGAATCATTTTTTTTCTTGGCAATTTACTTTGTGTGGATCACACGGTGACCAGAGCAAGAAAAACACAACTCCACCCATGCTCTCCCCTGTTACATCACAGTGAATCAGGATAATAAGAAAGGCCAAGGAATAAAAGAAAAAGAAGAAATTGTAATTTAGAAGGAACATTTGAAAACCTTTAAAAATTACGGCTTTGAACGTGATATAGAAATGAAGAACAGGTATAAACAAATTGGACTTGTCTTACTTATGAACGTGACCAGATGGATTTGTTTTATGCTTTCATTTGCCCTCAAATTTTGAGAAGAATTCTCTTGCATGCTAATTGCCTGGGATTTGAAAGGTTTGACACGCAACATTCATGGCAGTCAGTTTCAGTAATAGTTCTCCACTCTTGTTTTTCAAGAAAAAAATCACACTTTTCAGAAACATAATTTTCTTATTCATTTTCTCAGGGGGGATTAAAATGTTAAATCCTTTATTCCTTAGCTTTGATGAGTCTGGAATGGATTGTGAATGTGATATTGCAAACTGGCAGAAAGACATTATTTTGTCTGAATTTTTGAATCAGCCTCTCTCAAAGAGTCTAATCAAACCTGTCACTCTTATGAAGACTGACATGGCCAACAAGTGTGCTGCTGAAATGCAACCTGCCAGATTTAGCCACTCCTGCCATAAACACAACTGAAAACCTGGATTTTCTATTGATCCGAACTTGGTTTTGCTGTAAGGTGACTTCTGTAGCTTTACCTCATCGATATTTCTGTCAGAAAGGTTACTGCACGTGTTGTTCAATTTACAAAACGTTGAAGTGACAATAATGGGGTTATTTGAACATTTATTGTTGAACAGTGAGAAACAATGTATTTGCTGATGTCAGGGAAGACTCTATATGTGCTCAGACACCAGCAAGTGCAGAAGTCATTTATCTATCCTTCCACAAGCCTTGGAAAAGCCTTTTTCATTTGTAGCTCAAAAGAGCCTTAGGCGCAAAAATAGATGGTCAAATACTCTCTGGCCATTCAGAACTAAGGTGTGCTTTACTGCAATTCATACTACAAAATGAGTGATTTTCATTTTCTTCCTCTCCATGGGTATGGCTTGCAAACACATATTCCCTTGTTCTCTCTCTTCTCTCTATGAATGTTGCACTTTTCCTGCTGCATTCAGCAGCGTAGCTTACACTCAGATCACAGCTGGTCATTTCAGGGCACTGGGAAGACTCTGAATCCTCCACCCAAAACTAAAGGTTAGATTTTTAAAAGAAACATGAGAATTAGGCAAGCAGGAGTTACTGAGTTTAGGGGGGATTAAACAGCTAACTCACCTCCAGTAGTAATCCAAGTCTGGAATTTGGGAAATTTTTCTCAAGCAACACCCAGTAGGGAGTTTTGTGTGAATAGGGATGTCAGGACTGGATCTTTACAACACCATCCTTTACTAAATCTGAGTGGTATCAGACCTGTTCCACAGGCTTGCTATGTTATATTTCCTTAATGTAAGTAAGCGAGAACAAAGGACTCTGCATAAAGTGGACAGAATAAGTTCAAAGAGAACAGTATCTCAGCAAGTATCTGTGGGTATGAAGGCTATAATGATAATATTAAATAGCTAAATGTTTCCAAATCAATCCAGTCAAATACCTATTAAAAGAAAAAAAAAAAAAAGAAAAGGAAAAAGAAAAAAAGAAAAAGCTCTCTTTTTTTGCTCAGCTGTGGTGGTGCAGCACCTGCCATTAGCTGTGGTGGTTCCTATTTTCATATTGTCTGACAGTAGCAGTTGGACTGAGCCAGAGCCAGTGAGGCCGAGAGGCAGACTCCCTGCTTCCACAAAGCTGAATTTAATAAGATGAGAACAGTATGCCAAGATGGTGAACTCCCTCCCTAGCACTTATCATGACACTAGTCACTCAGCAGGGCCCTTATTGCAGCAGTAATCTGGGTGAGCCTGGCAGAGCATCCTGCTTACAAGTTCAATATAATAGAACAGCAGGGCACTGGAGGCCTGGCAGAAAAGCTTAGCAAAGTTAAAGCCTATTACACTATGCTTGAAAAAAATGGCTCTCAAAATATTATATGCCGAGCAAAAATCTGGACATTCCGAATGCAGTGACATGCTAAGCCTCCTCTATAATGGTGCACTCATTAGTCTATAGACACAAGCAACATGGATTTAAAAGTCCATAACCTGAATGGAAATGGATATGCAAATTCGTCCTTTCCTTCTGCTTGGCTTGAATTTAATAGGCATAGAGCATAATATATAGATAGTGAAAACGAAACTTGAATCTGCTCTGAGCTGCATTAAGTTGTTGAAGTTAGAAAATCCCTGCTCTGCATTTTATCTCCCTTATATTTTCATAAAGAACAAAAATAATTTGTAAGTAATTACCCACCTCGCTTGTATATACTGGGATGTGAACATGAAATCTCAACCCTGACAAGACCTGTGGCAAGGAAGCTGTATCAGACACATCTTTAATGTAGCAACATATGATCGCATGCCCAACAGCATTTAAATTAAAGAAGAATAAACATTTGGGTGTGAGCTGCTTACAGCAGTATCATAAGTCAGACTGTATTTTCCATTGGATTATTACTTATATGATTGAACATTTTAAAGTCCATTTTACTCCTCTTCCCATTTTTAGCCTCAGTGGTGTCTATTATTGTAAAGATTTGAAATTAATCAGGAATGTGCCGATACCACCTTGAAACATGGTCCTTAATTTGAATGGCACTTTGAAAAGAGAATTTCACTTGTTTGGAATTGCCAGAAGTTTTACCATCTGGTCAAAAGACCATAATGACAAACTCCCCTGAAACGAATTCCAAAATGGTAAAACAGATAAAAAGAGGTGGAAGAAGAAGAGGTAGGCATATCCTCCTCTGCATAAACTTCATTTATCTGGCCCTTTTTCAGAGTCAGTCAGGCTTTCTTTTGCCTAAACACAACTCTTAAAGCCATATGACATGCCCTTGGATGTTCCCTGTACTGCATATTCACCATTCCAGAGGAGCTAATGTCTCCTGTGGTTTCTGCACCATGTATATCCCATATACGATAGAACTGCATGTCTTTCCAGCTGGAAACTGAACTCAAGGGGTCTTCAGTCCAATACCCTGCTCAAAAAAGGATCAACACAGCATTCAGAGGATGTTGCTCTGGACTTTGTCCAGTTAGGGTCTTCAAAACCTCCAAGGATAGAGATTCCATAATTTCTTTTGGCCCCTCTTTCAATGCTCAATTATCCTCAGAGTGGAACAATCTTTCCTTGTTTCCTATAAGCTATAATTTTCCCTGTTTCAATTTATAGCTCTCATTCACCCACTGTGTTCCTTAGTAAAGCAATTGCATTTGCCTTCTTAAAAACCACCTCTTAGGTATCAGAAAGCTGCTACTAGATGCCCCACAACTTTCCTAAACAATCTTCCTCTCTAAAGCACAGGACCTTCGGGTTCCCCTGACAAGACACATATTGCAGCCTCCTGACCATCTTGGTGGCTCTCTGCTAGACTTGCTTAAGTTTACCAGCATCTTCTTTGTGCTGGAGAGCCCAAAACTGAAGGCAGCCTCCAAAAGTAGCAGAGAGGAATAATCACACTCTGATACACTAGCTACACTTTTGTTGAAATCTCCCAGTGTGCTTAGACTACTGCCCACCAGGACCCTCAGGTCCTTTCCAGAATCTTTCAGTGCTAGTGTGGCAATCCATATGAACAAGGGTCCGTGATCTGGTGACTTTCTTGAGTTGCTTAAAGAAAACTTCATCTATATCCCAATATTGACTACATGATTTGTAGCAGATTCTCACTGCAATGTTGCTTTTACCAGCCTCTCCTCTGATCATGACTCAAAAGTCCTTAGTCACCCCACCTGTGGTTCCATGAAAGACCTCAATACATCCAGGCTGCTTCCTCACATAGATGGCACCCTGCTTCCTTGTCCTGGCTGCCTGGTGTTCCTAAAGCACTTCTGTGTTCCTTACAGTGCAGAGATCCTGCCACATCTCAGTTATTTTTATGCTGCCTTAGTTTTGCACCTGCACACAGAGATCCACCTCCTCCTGTTTGCTTCCCAGACTGTGTGCATTTGTGCACAAACACTTGAGGCAAACCTTCTTTGAACCTGTCTTATCCTTCCTGAGGGCTCTCTTGCTCCTGTCACCCTGTCCCATGTATTTACTGCCCTGACTGCTCTTCCCTCACTTATCTGCAAGCTGTCATCACCATCCCCTCACGTACCTGGGTTAAAGCCTGTTGGCAAAGATCATATGTGTGGATATTTTGGATACTCTAGGGCACCTCAAATGGAAAGTACTTGCATTTAGACAGTTAAATCCTGCCTTTAGTGTCTGAGTCCAAGACTTACAACTGCTTCTGTCTGGTCATGTCTATTTCTTATCTCGTCCTTCCAGTCTGTACCACTTTATTGACCATTTAAACAGAGGAACAGATCTAGGTGTCCTTTATAAATGCACAGATAGAATATTTTAGATGCAGATTTTAGGACTGTTTTTGAGAAAAGGCCCTCCTATGTGAAAGAAATCAACTTCTTTTAATCATCCAACAGAATCTAGCTAAGAAGTACTCAAGTTTCAGTGCAAACATAGCAAAACCAGCTAAAATATTCCTACCTTAGCACAAGGGTGAACAATATTTCTCAGATGTAATAAACACAGCAGGTAGCAAAATTTTAGGTAACACACAGCCCTTAGTCATGGTGCCTGAGTGCACTAATAGCCAGAATGGCCCTGTCCTGCCTCAGCTGGAATCTCCACACACACCCACAAGTCCAGAAGATCTACTTAAGCTCAGCCCTGAGCCTTTGTTTCTTTCCTAAGCTTCTCTGGAGGAATGCTGGTTTTCAGCTCAGCTGCAGCCGTGCCCCTGCCTGTCGATGCATCCTGTTCACCCTATGGGCTGGCTTCCCAGCTTGAACCTGGGGTCTGCCTGGCAATTGCTGGACCCGACTGACCTGCAGATTGACTTCCTGGCTTGACCTCAGACCTGCTTCATCATCATGAACTTGCCTGGTGATTTCAACCCTTCATTGGCCCTGGCTACTGTCTCTGGGCCTGCCCTGCTCAGGGTGGCCCCTGGCTGATGAGATCCCTGCCCTGCTGACCCCTGGCTCCATCCCCTTAGGGATCCTCTGGCCCTTGCTGACTCCTGATGAAAACTGCAAAAATGGTTAATGCATGGTACTGGGAGCTAAGCATGTAGTCAAAGCATTACTGAAAACAGCAGAGGCAGCATTTGGAATTTTACTGCAAAAGAAAAGCTTTCAAAAACATCACTTGTTTCCGTTTCAAGTTTTCCCCTACAGTTCTAGGCTGATGGCTAACTTTAATATGTATTGATCTCTCTACCACCTTTGAAAACCTCTACTTAAGTACTAGTTTTCTTGCCTCTGACCCTCTTCGCAGTGCCTTGCTATGTTCTGCCATGTTGTTGTGATAAGTGACTGTCTCCTAATTGAAGCACTTTAATTTAGTATTGGCAGACTTGACTGTTTCCCACTTGGAAAGGGACGCTTTGTGGATTTTGTGGAAAATGTTAATAGCTCACTTAACCCAGAGAAGAAATTTTGTATAGTAAATTACAACCCATCATCATTTTTTAGATTTGTGGCACTTCTGTGTAGGCAACAGAACTGAGAGTAGTTTGGTTTTTTCTGTATCCTGTCTCCACAGCAAACACACTGGGAAGCTGAGGACATGCATAGTGTCTTATAACCCCTGCACACCATAAAGACCAATCATACCTGCCGTTCATCTGAAAGGATTCCAAGTTCAGCATAAGGTTGAAAAATAAAATACAACCAGTTTATAAAACTAACAATCTTAATTCTGCCCTGCAGTATGTTTTGGGATAACCATTAAATGAAGTTCTTTGGATACGTCTAGTTGTAAATTACATGGAATTTATTTGTAAACACACTGGTGTTGGGAATTTGGATTACTTTTTTTCCATTGTCATTTTGAAGTATAGACACTTCTGTTCCTCACTAGTAAGTGAGCTTTTATTAAATGATAATCCATATCAGCAAAAAACCTCGTGGCTAGGATTAGACAACTTCATACAAAAAAGCTCAAGAGCCTTAGAGAACAGCAGTGTCCCAGAGCACTTCAGGGCCTGTGGGCAGGACTTGCACGGACTGAAGCAGCTAAGCTTTTCATTTCAACAGAACCCCAGTGCAAAGGCACTGTAAGAAGCCCTTGCTTTGCTTTGTGGGAATCTCTGGTGTTGGAAAGCAAGGACACCACTGATGTCCTCCTGGGCATATCCAACATCCTGAGCAAGAAGAATAGAAACAGAGCACTGCCAAATCTTACCAAAGAGGAACTTTTTGCTCTCTTAAGTCTAATTTTGGGCAATTGGTTTTAGTTTTGTAACCTATCATCGAACAGTGAAACATTCCCAGGCAATGGTATGTTCTGGACAGCATCAAATGCTCTTGGTAAGTTTTGGGTTATCTTGTTAATATTCGGTTGGTATTCAACCATTTCAGAGTCATATGAAGCATAGATAATATTTTCAAATTATTTTGTTGTTGAAGCCAAAATAGTAACTGAACTTTTCAAATAAGCTTTTAGTATCACTAGACATCAGGAGTACTGCAGAAACCATTAGCAAATGTAGTTTTACAAAAGAAGAAATTCCTTTGGATATTTTAACTGATGGGACCAGTGTACTTGTTGCAAGGAAGGGAACAAGTGAAAGCAGCCCTGGAACAGAAAGCACCATGTAGGTGGTGTTACATAAAGCTGAGTGTGCCACTTGGCTTGTGCTATAGCAGCTGTTACTCGAAACCATATGGGAATTTCTGAAGACAACTTTTATTCTGAACTTCCTCATCTGACTTAGCAGAGAGGAATACATAGTAATGAGTATGTACACTCTTGATGAAATGTCAAGAAAAAGGAGTTCCAACATTCTGAAAGCAAGATCTTAATGCCTTTGCATATTGGATATCTCTTAACTTAGATACTTAAGACAAATGAAATAAATGTTTTATTTTGTGGGACCAGATGGCTAACACCTCACAGACTAAAACACCAGCTGCCAATTTGTTTGTTGGTGTTTGGCTTTAAGTTCTTGCACGCACTGGGAGGCAAAGAATAAACTTTTAATTTATGTCTAATTTATTATTTCTCAATTTGAATTTTAGTCAAGTTCACATTGAGTGGGGAAACAACCTGAGGCAAATCCTTGCAGTTTTCTCTTAGGAAATATTTTCTTACATGTATTTATGCCACCATTTTGATATAAAGGATGGACAGTCATGCTTAAAAAAATCCAGTATTCCTTGAGTTCCGATAATCAGTGCCAGAGGAGTAGCTGATTGTGATTTGCTTTTGGTGATGGCTTCAGGTTTTTTTCTGTTGATATTCTAGTTGTGCGTGCAGTACATTAACTACACATTCCTCAACTATGTTCAATGACATGGAAGGCCAAGACTCATCATTATTGATTTGTAATGCCATAGTCCAAAGATACTATGGCATAGTCTATGACAACATCACATTTGAAGAAATCTCAATATAATTTCCGTGGTCAAGACAAAAGAAATATATTCTACTTGAACAGAATTTTTAACTATTGTGCAATGGACAGACTGGATGTGGTGCATACTAAGCCAATAATTCCTGCTGACTCTAAACCCCTTTTTTACCAGACCTTGGCACTGAAAGTTTAAGGTATTATTGTCATTTGTACTCAGAGCTAGTTTAGATAAGGGGGAAAAATTCATTCTCAGTTAAAAAATAATTGAAGTGCTTTTTGCATGCCTTATGTAAAAATTAACTTGTTGGTGTATCATACCATTTAAAGTTATTTAATATTTTTAAAAAAATTTTATAGTGTCTGATAACAGTAACTACAGAACTGCTTGCACAAATGCTATTTATAATATGATTCTAGTAGGCCACTAATAGTGAAAACAGGATATCCAGAAAACAGATTGTGTTAATCAGGAGCAAACTGATTTGGCGAACTACACTGTTGGGTAAACTATGTGAGAAAGAAAACCAGTTGTTTGACTTGACTGTCAAATTTAGAAAACAAACAAAAGAGTTGGTGTACCCAAATTATATTATTATTATTTTAAAATTATTATTCTATGTACATCATATATTTAAATTCATTTTGAAACACAACAATTAATTCAGGAAAGAAATTACTTAATAACTGGAACATAACAGCCCCAGTTCTAAATAAAAATAATAAAAGAGATTAATGGAATCTATTTCAGGACAAAGAGATCTTAATTTCTTCTTGCCCAAGGATGATTGTGAATCTGTAGGATAAAACCTACTGGTAAAGTAGCTGCTCATCAGAAGTTGGTGGTTTGTTGTTTTCTTGGTTTTGATTTGGTTTTCTTTAGGTTCAGTCACTGGTTTTAGTTTATTCAGGAATGAAGCTAAGTCATCAATATTAAGTTTGCTTTTTTCCCTCTATCTGGGAGATGTACAAAACTCAGTCCTTTCACTCCTGAACATTAAAATGATCAATAGAAGTCCTACACTGTTAAATTCCTGTAAACAAAAATCCATAAATCCAGTCTGCTGAAATAGGATCTAGTAATATGATTCAAGGGAGTTCAATCAACATATTTTAGGTTTTATTTATCCCATATTATAATATTCAGACCAACACTGAGTATAATTTCTCATTGTAGTCTAGACACAATGCCTATTTTTCAGATTTTAGAATGTACCGAATATGTAATTTTATATTTTCCCTCCACCAGCATTTTCAACAAGATACTAGACCACTTCTAGTCCCATCTCCTGATTTTTCTCCTGCTAGCTGGCTGGTTTAAATCTCAGCTCTGCCTCAGGAGTTAAACTGGTCCCTCCAAATATGGAAAGGCTTTTTATTGGAAGATCTACTTAATGCTTGTTTATTCTGCAAACAAGAGAAGGGCACTAAATGAAAGTGTGCTTGTATATTTGATTCCAGCCTTGCACAGAGTAGATGAGAAGTGAGACAAGTGAGCAATGTTCAAACATAAATACTCTGCTATCTGAGGGCCGTGGGATGGATGTGTGTGGACTTACACAATTAGTGTAAATTACAGCTGATCTGACCTGCAGTCACTTCCATGCCTGTCTGTGCTTTGTGGTACTGATAAGGAGCTGCTCAACTGTTGTAAGCCCTTGACCTCTCACTTGTCTAAAGTGGTAAGTGTGAAATTTGTGACCAGCTATACTTTGGTGCAATTTCAGAGCACATCAAGATCATGGCAGGAGATGAACGAATTGAACTGGATAGCCTAAGAACCAACATTACAGGCTGAAATTCTGTATAAGCTCCTTGGAGAGAGGTTAATCTTTCTTTTGTGCAGCATCAATATTGTTCAATGTTTGTTATTGTAATAAAATTATATCTGTAAAGAGGATTTGAATTTCAGATGTTTATCTTTTACTCTAAAAGGAGAATTTAACAAAACGAAACTAACCAAATAAAACCAACTTACCCTTTCTACAACTTCTCTGTGGTCAGCAAGTTAAAATGGGTAGGGACTTGTGAATGAGAGCTCAGCTTTACAAAGGTGTAAATGTCTCTGACTTAAGGTCTCTATGACTTTACATTATGAAAACAAATTATCATCATCTCAAAGTAAGCCAATACTAAGAAAGATTCAAAGTTCCATATCAATTTTCCAGTGGGATCACGCTTACTATTTTCCACTCCTTGCAACAGGTGGATAAAAGGCCACAGGTCAAGAATATTTGAGGATGGTACACCAGAGACTTTTCTTCCTTGATCTTAAGTCATGGTGGGAACAGCCAACACCTCTGTTCCTGCCCTGCTCTGCTGCCATGGCAGTGGGACAGGCCCTGCCTGACAAGGTCCTTGCTCCCCTGGCCTGCAGTACCCTGGTCACTGCTGCACTGTGGCAGCTGGAATTTGGTGCCATTAAAGTCTTAAATCCACAATCAAATTAATGAATACTTAGTTAGTGAGAAAATTTAATTTCTGATTCAGTGGACCAGTGGCAGCATTTCTCGATAAATTCAAAGGGGAAAAAAAAAGGCAGTTCTGGGCTCTTCAGTACAAGAGGGACACGGGGTTCCTGGAGTGGGTCTAGGGGAGGGTGACAAAGTTGATTATGGGACTGAAGCAGCTCTCTTAGGAGGACAGGCTGAGGGATCTGGGCCTCTTCAAGAAGAGATGGCTGAGACGGGACCCCATCGATGTCTGTAAGTATCTGAAAGGGGAATGCCAAGGGGATGTTTCCAGGCTCTTCTTGGTGGTGCCAAGCAATAGCGTAAGAGGCAATGAGCAGAAACCGATGCACAGGAATTTCCACCTGAACATGAGGATGAACTTCTTTACTGTGCAGGTGACCAAGCACTGGAACAGATTGCTCAGAGAGGCTGTGGAGTCTCTGACACTGAGGATATTCATGAACCCCCTGGACACACTCCTGTGCCATGTGCTCTGGGATAGCCCTGCTCGAGCAGGGATGTTGGACCTGATGATCCACTGTGGTCCCTTCCAACCAGACCCATTCTGTAATTCTATGAAAAAGGTAGCCACATGAAAAAAGCTCTATTGAAGATGGCTTCTGTTCACACAATTTTAATTTGGAAAACGAAATTTGTCAATGAGCAATTTATGAGCTACCACAAAGAGGTATTTCATGCTGCAATATTAAACTGCTCTGCTATACATTAAGTGTTCAAAATTAATTACTTACATCCTTGCAAAAGACAGTAGAGTTGCTCATTCTGACTGGAGAGTGCACACAAGTTCTGCTGCCACTGGTGGAATTGTATCCAAGCTATATCCTTGTTTAGCAGTCTTTTGTTTCAAAGATGATAGTTAGCACACTACTTAGTGCTCCTAAAATCCCACTATATGGTATCTGAGAGATAATTAGAGGAAATCAGAAGGCAAATTTTCAAATCAATATGCATACAAAAATTAACCACATAAATAAAGATCAAGTATGATTCAAACTTAGCAATAGATATTATGTTGTTACTGTATTGAATTAATTTTTTAATTGAGCATTTTTATGGTTCTAAATGTGGATGTTTGATTCCCATATGAATACTGGAATGACTGTCAACCAAGATAATATATGAAGTTTATAGATCAGACTCACCCAAACAAACAGTCAGTGGCTTAGGACCATGAATGTTCACGGGTATCTTGGACCTATGCAATTGCTTGGACTAATTTACCCATTTATTTACTCTTCTGCATTATGTAAAAAGAACACTTGGATGTAAGAGCAGATAGAAGACGCTACTTAAAAATTCCCTTCCATATCGACTGAGGTTTTTTTCGTATCAGAAAGACTGATGAATATGAAAAGCGCTGTTTTGACAACCTGGAAAAACACAAGGTTAAATGCAACCCCAAATATGGCTTAGCATGGAAGTTTATGACAATTGCAAAAAAATATGCTTTTAAAAGAAAAAATACTGAATATTTCATACTGCAAATACATAGTATGTAGAATTACGCCTGAGGGCTCTTTTGCTATGTTGAGTGGATTTAATTTAATTTTAGAAGGGCTGAAAAAATAGTATACAGTACACACTTTTCCAATCTGCCAAGTTTTTGTTATTGTTGTAGAAAAGCAGAAAGGAGGTTGCACAACTAATGAGGAAAACCTCTAAAATAACTTAAATAGGAAAACAGCAATACAATATCCACCTTGTAAGCCGCATAGCAGAGAGAACTGCTACACTGGCAATAAAAGGCATTTCATGCACGCAAATATTTTTACTTACACAAGGGAGAAAAACATTATAATCAAGCCTGCTTTTACTCAGGTACCTGTGAAAAAAATATTAAATTAACTTTTCATTTAATACTATAAACAAATTTCAAATACTTTGCTATAGTGGAAATGAAAAAAAACCAACCCCCAAACCAAGCAAACCAACCAAAACAAAAACCCAAGACCTTTCAATGACGAAGCTCTGCTGAAGTCACGTGTTTTGATTTTTAGTGGTCTAGTACTTAAACTTGCACCAATGTTGTAATGTTATCTCCATGTGAGTGGAGTATTTAAAAAATCTTCATAGGCTATAGAAGGCAGAAAACAATTTAGCGATTACTTTCTGCAAGAATCAGCACTAAAAAAAAGTACCTTATTTATACTCTGTAGATTATTGCTTATACAATAATATCTTCTATAAATGTAAAATGTTAAGCTTGTGCAAACACACGAGGTAGATCAAGTAATTTGTTTGGAATATTGAAAAAGTGTAACTCTCCTCAGAGTTGTACCCTTTGCATTCTGCCATGCATGTCTATAGCCAGTCTTAGTAGCTGCACTGCATTACCATGAAATTCCTGGTTCCACTGAGACTTACTCTATGTAATTCATATGCTGCTAAATTAATTCACTAAATATTGGCTGGTCACCCCGTTAACCTCCATTTGCTTTACTCGTGCAACAGAACTGGAAGGACTGGACATACACAAAATGATACTGTGCAATATAAGACCTACAGTAGTTTGGAAATGCACAAAACTTTGTACGTCCCCATAACAAAATTTGAGGGACTTCATAGAATACAAACATTTACCAGTGTATTCAGTCAATCCTTTAGAATCTATGTAGATTGTTTACATATTATATTTGTTTTACCATGAAACCAGATAAAGAAGGATATTGATTACCCTCTCTTTTTATCCTAGCATTCTTAACAAGGTAATAACACCATTTCTCTTCAGCACGCTTTGAAAGTCAAGTATTTTGACACTTCACAATTTTTAAATTACCTGTTATTATGAAGGTATTAATTAGTTCATTGTTTCATCATATATAACTAGCTATTTGTACAAGCCTAGATAAACATCTAATTCTGTATTCACAAATAAAAGGATTATATATATGTCAGTGAAGTGCTGCATGTAACCTGCTATTGTGTCGTGTAACCCTTGGGGCATTTTCCTTTACGTTCACAGTCAGATTTTGATGTAGAAGTGAACTGCATATATGATTCAAATGGGCTCCAGGCAGATGCTCAGATTTTTTCTGAAAACATATAAAGGCTTCAGGGAAACATCTTCCTTTGGTGATCATAAAAGCACCACTTGCATATTTCCATATGGAATATCCTTAGACCCTTGTTCACGAACATAGGGAGAACCGAGAAACAAACCTGAGTGGTTCTGGCACCCTAAGGATTTTGGAGATAATAACTATGAGGAGAAGGTTATTGTACACATAGCAATGCGCTACAAATAATGGAAGATATCTTACTATTCTTAAATGTTTGGCAGTGCTCTGCTCTGGGGCTTTACTCTGGTCCATTATAAAGCTAGATATTAATTTTGAACTTGATAGATCTTTCCATAATTGACAATCATCTGTAATTACAAGTTAAAAATGCTTTGGAGTAAAGCACTTATTTGGAAACAAAACACTGCATATTTATTAATAAAAGAATAGTATTAGTAGTAGTAAGGTAATGGATGGTAGCACTTATTAATTTGAAACTGTTGGTCGTTTCATAGCTGCTTTATGGGACAAATGCTGCCCTTTGCAAAATTATATCAGGAAGCTAATTTTATCATCACATCATAACCACTACTAAATACAAGCTGGTTATGGTCATCTAAATTTTCATTTAAGTAATAGTGATGGTAGGCTAAAGGTAGAAGAAAGTCCTTTTTAAACCAATATCCAAAACTATTGGTAAATGAAGCTGCATTCAAATACCTTTTTCTATCTAGACCCAGGGTCAGTATAAATGGAAGTGATACTTTTCTTTATTTGTATTGCTGAAATAATTCTTTTTATTCAGTTTTGCAGGGTCTTGCTCTTATATAATTTGGTTATACACGTTGTCTTTTTCTGTGCATCCCCTGGCTTGTTACTTCCAGGGTGGTCTGCATTTCAAATTTTGTGATGGGATGTTGCTTTGTTTTCCTTCTGTTTCCTTTTTCTCCCTCCCTGCTATGTTTTTCAGAGACAGAGAATCCATCAAACTCCCATGTACGTCAGGTAAGGCACTTTACTTGTCAGTAAATTCTAATTTAGAGGCCTAATTCAAGTCTTCATTAAGCTTTCTATCATGTGGTCCCCTAGGTAGCAAAGAAATTTCAATTCCTGTAAATATCTTCTAGTACCTGCATCCACCACGTGATGCTCAGGACAACCCTTCCCTTGGAACATTATTACTTTTAAAAATTGACCTCCTTCATCAGACCTCTTATGTGTGTTGTTGAATAATGACTTTTCTATGCCTCTTACCCGTACTGCAACACAAACTCTGTCCTCTCATTTTCTCTCTTAACCTTTTCTCTAGGTGTGCTACATATTTCAATCCTTAACATTATTTCCCCTTGTCTACCCATCTGCTTATTTTAGCTGCTTCTTCCTCTCTGCTGGATTCTGTACAGACTTCCCATCCCCCTGTCCACTCCTTTAAACTCTCCCCCATAGCTCTGTCTATCCTCTCAGTTGGTGCATTTGTGACCCTTCTGTTCAGATGGAACCCGTCCCACCTATATAGGCTCCATCTGTTCGAAAATGTCCCACAAACCTAAAAGGGGACAGAGGAAGTTCTCCTCTACAGAATTGACGTCACTAGGTGGAATTCTCCTGGGGTTCTGGCCCCTGAGCATCAGTAGCATCTACGAACAATAAAAAGGCTTCTTGCTGAAAGGAATTCCTGGGAACAATGTTACAATACCTACCTATTGCACATATACTTCTCAGGACCTGATCCAAAGTTTAAGTCACTGGGGATTTTCCACTGATCTCAGTGGATTTTGGATCAAGCCTTCGTTCCAGAAATACATGCATTCAAAGGACGGGTTTAAAAAATAGCAACTTCTGCCAAGACAAGGGTGTTTAACAACTCCAAAGCAATTCTATTTACTCAAAAAACTATGGTAACTAAGAAAATAAAATATTGCAGAGATACCTCTTTTGGAAACTATTCTTAACAATATTTCTATGTATACTGAGACTTAGTAAAATTAAATCTCATAGATATGATGCAACCTTTTGTTGGTGAAGTGATTCTTTTGGTCATCCTCCAAATGTTGCTCAATATCTGCAGTATGTAAAGTATTAAAATCTCCTTGTGATCTGCTTTAAGGGACAAGAAAAGCTGGAAAAAGATAAAAGCAAAAAACTCCCTGAAATGGAACCTACTTTCAGCACTGATAAGATCTGTGATGGTTTTTTTTCTTTATAGCCTAAGGAGAAAAGTTGTATAAGTCTATTATGTGAAGCAAATATTTTGCTGTTCAGAATAAATAAGGACTGAAATCTGAAAATTTAAACATGCCAATGAACGAAAGTAAAAACGTGGTGGGAAGACTAAAATTAATTCTTGGCTATTATTACTCTACTTGCTTGCTGAGGTGCATTTAAAAATGGTTGAAAGACAAGAACCTGAACTGCTCTCTACTTTATTTTTGAATAAGGTTCCTTGCAATGATGGCCTCTCCCAGCTTTTTGCAAGGTACAGTAGCTGCAGCTTTGTTTATCTGGCCCCTACACAATATTGTCAGGATGCATTTCCATTTTCCAAGTGACTGCTGCCACTGTGCCACAATCTGTGCTCATTTCTCGAGCAGCTAAACCCTTTGACACTGTGGTTTTTAATTAAAATTACATTAAACTTAATCAGCCAGAAAGAGGCTGCTGTAGAAGGCAGGTTTGATTGCAACCTGCAAAGGGCACTGGGGCTGCCAACTCGCTAAAGATGTGCCGGCAGATGCCAAGCTGCTCGTGTGAGCCCCATGGTCACAAAAATGCTATGAGAGGTCAGTTCTGTCTTCACTTTTTTCTAGCACTGTCACCAAACTATAATGCGTGACAACTCTTGATAAAGCTCAAGGAAGAGAAAGAAATACATTGCTAATACAATGTACTCTATTCTTTTCTCAGAGAATTGAGGGTCACAGAAAAGACATATTTGAAAAATGTTATTTGGTGAATCCTGCAAATGACAGCCCTGTAGGTCTACTTGCACTTTTATGAATCAGAATATATGCAAGGGGTTATGAGATGGGGCCTATAAATAGTCCCTCATTCCCTCAAGATTTCTCCTGGAGTTTATTTTTTTGTTCTTGTTTGGCTTTGAAGGGAGTAATAAATGAATGAGCAGGCCTAGGAGTGCTAAATAACAATCTAATTCTTTGTAGCGCTAAGACCGATTTCACCGCACAAATTAATAGTTTTTATCTGAAAATTAAAGTGAGGGTTAAAACAGAATTTTGGAATACCATTCAATAACATTTCTAGATATTGTTCAACAGCTGCCCAGAGCAACTGCAGAGTTTCTTGTGTTGATCACTGAATGAGTTACATATAAGAATATTATTTATATTATTTTAATATGTACAAAACTTAAACCAGCTGTCTCTGTTATCCCCTCCTCCCCTCTACTTCTCCCCCCACTATGTCCATTGTTTAGATCTGAACAACGCAAAATGAATAAGAAAGGTCCCAGTGACAGATTAAGAAGTCTCTGAAACCTATTTCTGTCTTCTTGAGTTCTGAATTTTATACTCGTAATCTACAGGATCATGGTGGTTACAACAACCATGTTTTGTGTTTGAAACTGTCCAACCTTTGGAGATTGTATTGCTTTAGAAATTTTGTACAGGAAGAGTTAAAAAACGTCCAGGAGCCTTTTGGCTTCTATTATATGTTATTAGACTCACTAACAAGGCTTCTGAAAGCTTCCAGACAAGGTTTCAGTGTTTAACTCTATTTTGTATTTCCTTATGTAGACTATTTCATCCTTCTACCTACAACTTGATTTTTGCTGAGAGAATTTGATTCATTTTATGTGTTCAAGGGAACATGTAACTACTGTGACCTCATGATTAGAAACCAGAATGTGATATTTCACACAGTTTCAATTGTGTATGCCTGGAAAGGTGCTTAGAGAGACCTGGAAAATCAGAAACAAATTGGGCAAATTAATGAGAGAAACAGGGAACAGCCAGATGAGAGATGTGACGAAATCTGAGTCTAGTAGATTTAAAATTAGCAAGAGGAGACATCTGAAAAGAGAAAGAGAGAACAAGAAAGGTTTCCCAGTGACTGAAGTGGTAGGATAGCAAAGTTATTGTCTTACTACATAATCAGACATATTAAATACAGTGAATGGCAGCTACTGTGTTAAGATCTATAATAAACTATCAGAAAATAAATACATTAACACTCTCATAAATTAGGAATAACACTAATTAAGGCAGTGAAATCAGACTGTTCTAGGAGAAACAGGAATGCTTTTTTCCAACTGTTTACTCAATGAGAAAAGAAGACAAAAGAACAAAGCACTTCATGCTTGCTAATTACCTTTGGTAGAGGAAGCAATAAAATATATCAGAAAAATTAAACTCACCTTGTGTGACACAAAAGCATAAAACAGAAATGATGAAAGTAAGAAACAATTTTTAAAAGTCTGGACATGTTTTTTTTGTGGGAATAGGGATTCATGAACAGGCAAAAAAATACACTATGATAGTTCCATCATATTATGTCTCAAGCAACTGAGAAACATTTTCTTCCCCCTTATTCTTGCAATCTGCACTGTAATTTCCTCTTCTTTTTTTCTTTTTTCTTTTTTTTTTGCCACATTATGTATACAGTTTTTATTTTTTGAGTGTTCTGTGCCTTGGAACTATGCCTGTAACTCCAGCTTTTCTAATCATTTCCCATGACTAAGCTTTAGCCTCAAAATGAAGAGACGAAACGTGGAAAGAACTATAACTGCAAACTTCCCTCCTAATTGTTTGGGTTCAATAGGCATTAGCAGCAAACATGAACCAGTTTTACACCTTACTAAATGGTGTTTATTTCATTGTATCAACTAGACTTGGTAATGCATCAAGTGTGCCCAGTTTAGAGCAAGATGCATGGCAAGAAACACTGCTATTCTGCACGTGGAGATTGGCCAGTTACTTAAAAGGATTACACAGTGGGATCTCCACTGTTAGCAGGGACTGGACGCAGTAGTCAAATATTTCCTTCTAGTACAATGTTCTTAACAAGCAAGGATTAAAATGCAGATAAAATACTCTCTCACATTTTAGGTCATCTTTTAAGCTACTTTCTATGTAATGAAATCTTCAGTAAAGCTGGGGATAATACTCTTCACTGATCACCCGCACAGCTTTATTTGGAATAGTAAGATATATTACTCATACCAAAAAAAAAAGGGTAATTCCAGGGAAAGTAGAACTGATGTCTCCTGGTTTGCATTTGAGTATTATCAGTAATTAAAGCTTCTTTTGTGACAGGTCTTACTAAATAACATCATCTTTGTGGATTCTCTGGGATCTAATCTTAGTTCAATTTACACTGCATTCTTTGTCTTGTAGATCATGGTCTGTCACACCACACAGATGCCTTGTTTCAGGCAACTTGCTGAATTTATTGGTGTCTACCTACCCCATTTCTTGATGTGATTTCTGTTAACGAATTGCAAAGTAGCGATGGACAAAGAGCTCTACAGTGAGTGCAAGGCACAGTACATGCACACAAATTCTGCAGGCCCATGGAGAGGCACAAGCCTCACTACCCCTCGGAGAAACGAGGGAGCCCAGAATGATGTGTACTACGTGATGGGATAAAGATGGCATACATGGCAAAGGGCAATTTGATACGGAGAATTCTTACCTCTTGTATAATTGGGGAAGCCTTAGAGGTGCGACTGAACGAAGGCAAGGGTGATGGATACAAAAAATGATGGCCTCTTAAACTAATGTGTAGAGAACCCTGCCAGGAATGGTTCATGTCTAGACCTAGTTAACCAGTTATCAGGCGGTAGGAGCAAATTAGAATTGAGCCCCTGGGGGTCAAGTGGCTACAATCTAATTAAATTTATTATAATTCAGAAACCAAAACCAATTAATACAAATGTAAAAAGTATGACTTCCGACTGGCCTGCCCTGATGCCTCATAAAGAGGATCTTGGCAGTACATGTACACTGGACAAGGCAGCTCTTGTGCAGCTCTGGAGCTCAGGTTATGGAAGAAACACCTAGAATGGGTTCTCTCTAGAGCCTGATATTTCACAAGGAAAATAATTTACTCCTCCTAGAAAATAGCCACCTACCAGTTGCACTACTTACATTTGAAGGGATCATTCCTCCCTAATCAGAAAAATTACACTTTAAAGACAGGATAAACATGCATATTATTAGCACTCCAAAGACAAAACACAGCTTTTTAAGAGGTTACACTTTAAAGGAACGTCACACGTGGATATTAATATTATGATATCATTCATTTGCATTATTAGCATGTCTTCAAGCCAACCACTGCAAAGAGCTGTATGGCAGGGAACCACAT
>VYZT01025824.1:39701-90907 GCA_013400735.1 Pomatostomus ruficeps
CATGGTGAGAAATTCTCTGGTGAATTTTGAGGCAAAAATCAGAATATCAGCGGTGATCCCAACTGGGAGTAAGTTTGAAAAAGAAGCAACAATGAACAATCCACTCTCTAAATCGATACCACTGATAATGTAGACCTATACTTTTCTCATATTGACTGAGAGCTTGGAGTATGCTGACCTGGGTCTGAACCCACTGCCATGCCATCCATATGTATCATGTGCTCTGAAAACTAATTGGCTGATGGACTTGCGCATGGAGGCGTGAAAAACTTTGTAATGCTCAGTCACAGCAGGATAAGACCAGAAGAAGACATTAACAGGGACTGAGGAGGAAGATGACATGGTAACAAGAGTGAAGAAATGCATGTCCTTGTAGACAAAAAAGGCTGGGGAGATTAAGTGAGCAAGAACCATTTTTCCTTTTCCACTGTTAAGAAACAATCCAGACAGATATTTTGCTAACTCTTGTCAAAACCAGGCTCTTTTTTTCTAATGTATTACATGTAATAGAGAACACAGTCATAGTTCCATATGATAGAGATGGATGCAGTATAAATGCCTAAACTGTAGTCACTTTTCCTCTCATATTGTGTTCAAATTTTCTTTTAGAACAGCTAGAGATGGAAGAGAGATTTTTGCTGTTTTTTTCAAGACCCAACAGCATTTTTCACCATGATTTTCGCTTTTATCAGCAGTAACTTTACTGAATTCCATTTACTGTCATTTAATTTCAGCACATGCCCAAAGTCTCTCAAAAATATATTTTTGTTAATATTTTATAGCTATTGCACAGTTTGCTGCTCTTACTGCTACTTCTTCCATTACTAGACTTCCTCTCATTCAGCTGGGGCATTCAGTTAAAGACAAAGTGGAACACTTCTGTAGTTAATTCATTAAAGAATGAGAAGCATTTTATAAACATTTCTATCATAACGAAACCACTCTCTGTACAACGACATTATCCATGACTTGCATTCTACAATTGACAGGTTTGGTATGTAGTTTAGCAAGCTAATGCTGACTTTTTGCCTACTAGTCCTTTGAATATTATCTTCAGCCGGGTAGGTGACATTTCCATTCTTCTAAACCATGATCTGCTCTCCAAAATTGCATTAAACATGTGGTTGTTAGACTGCTATAGCAATATTATAAACCATGTATGACATTAAAAGTACAAAATACTGCAGCATTTCTTCCCAGCTGCCGTATACCAGGCACATAAAATCTGTTCTCCACCCTTGGAGATATTCTGGTTTGCCACTGAATATCAAAAGTTAGGGCATTCATTTGCTCACACAAGGATTATCAACATGAAAGATGACCTAATGCCCACACATGAAGATGACAATTGACAGCAATTTTCTGCTTGGCTCAGTGGAACTTTCAACAATCAGGACCATCTTATCTGCACAGAAGATGCAGATTATGAAGTGCTTGTTCATTTCACCACTTCTTGAGGAACTACAGGCCGTCACAAACCTCATGTCTGCCTATTCAAGCACGAGCAGATACTTCTGAACTTCCTAATATAACCTTCTCAAAATACAGGCAGTTTACTGAACACACTGCTGCCTCTCTGGAGTCCAAGAACAAACACAACAGACGTTAGTCAGCTTAACACACGGATGGAAGGCACAGGGATAAAATGGTAAAACTTAAGGAGAAGAGAATAGTTCAGTACAGATATAATTGACTGGAAGAGCATTAGCATTGCAAAATGTAGGAAGAGAGGAAGCTCTGTTAAGTGTGAAGTACTACCTGTCATAGAAATTAAAAGCACTCATAGTTTGTGTAAAGTCTGTGGTCTCAGTATTGAACCATGACTAATACCCTAGTTCAATATACGCTGCTTCTGCAAAACAAATGTGAAGTACTTTGGAAACTGCTAAAATAATTAAAATGAATTAAAATTGATTAAAAATAATTTACATTAAAAAACAAATGAGAACTATGAGCCAAAAGATGCTATAAATTCTAAAAAATAGGTCAATAAGAATGACATTTATTAGTGTTTTCCTATGAATTCCAAAGTGTCCTATAAAAATAGTGGATATGAAGCTATTGCAGTAGTGAATATGGACAGCACAAACCAGAGAACTCCAAACAGGGGCAGCAGTGAAAAGAAAACACTAACACACATCGATGTTCCAGCCAAGGTTTGAACATATTGTAGGAACTGCTATCACCATCTTAAATTTTTGCTTGCTAAGATAAATGCCATTGCTTTTACATTTTGATAAACTGGAATGTTAAGTCCATTGGAGCATCATATGTACCTAACTGACTTAACCTTGAGATGGGCTGCAGGACAGCAAATCCTTAAGTACAACGTGTACCAGCACAGATGAGAATGTTTACCCAGGCTTCGGATGGATCCTCTTGCACTGTGCAGCAGTGGATCCTGAAACTTTGAGCAACTCCCATTCAGATTCCCCTACAAAGGACAAGTCAGCAATATAAAAAAGGAGGGGAAACATTACGTCCAAAAAAAATCAGAGAGGAGAGAATCTTCTTCAGATACTACTGGTAAATTGGCTGGTTAATACCCACAAACCTCACACTTCAGGACGCATGTATCCAAGTGGGTAGGGCAAGAGGAATGACAGAAGATTTCCCACTGGTTCAACTATCTCCAGTTTGTAGGATGGTTTTTGGTTGGTTTTTGGTTGGTTTTGTTGGGGTTTTTTAACACCAAAGTTGTGCTGGCAGCCATTTCAACAGCTTGTCGTTGGCTGTGAGACAGTTTCTCTTTCCATGGGATCAAAAGATATAAAAATAACAACCAAACATACTGTGAAAATACAGCTAGCACAGTATATAGCATCCAACATACTGCAAAATAGAGCATTATTAAATTAAAAATAAATAACTGATCCCCAGAATGATGGGGATCCTTCCCTTATGTGACGGGAATCCCTTTTGAATTTTTGTGGCTACGATCACTACCAGAGAAAGATATTCCCCCAAAGAAGGGAAAAAACAAAAAAAATATTTACATACAGCATATAAATCCTCAATAAGCTTTTCCCTTATTTTGTTGAATGAGAAGGAAGTTGCTAAGCTTTATTTATTTTTTGTGAGAGTGGAATGCATTTCAGTATTTCTATCATCATTTTTATTAGCTCCAGAATAAGCTATAAGAAGATATTTTATTTATTGTTTCTCTTTGCAGTGTTGCCACAAGATAGGCATTCCATTTCTTTTCACCCAACTACGTCAGTATTGTCATTTTAAAAGAAATGTGGTAGCACCATCTAAACCCAGCGTGCAGTACCTTAATTTCACAACATCAAACGTAGCTTTCCAAACTAGCAAATACATCTAGGCTACCAATATCTGTGTAATTTTATATGCTGACACATTTTTTTCTGTCTCATTTCAGTAACTCATTGCCATAGGCTACAAGCAACTCTCACTCCCTGAAATGTCATACATAATTAACACATGGTAAACTTCAAAAGAGGAAGTTCTTCAGACCCCTTGAACAGGGCATTTCTTTCACTTTCTGTCCTACAGGACTGGCTAACGTTGGCGCAAATTCTGTTTTCAAAGAGCCATATTTGGATGGTCAGTGAAAACCTCCTGCATCCCTGTGGTAACACAGATTCTTTCCCATGGGAATTTTTCACTTCTTCTTCCTATGTTTTATAAATAAAGATAAAGTTTAGATGTTATTGAAACGGTCTCTGGAAAACATGGGCAGTTCTAGCCTGGCCAATCGGCCTAGGGGGAGGTTTTGGATTGACCCAATCGGGACGACCTTTGAANTCACAATGATGTTCTTAAACCTTTGGTTGAACATACACAAGCATAAAAGCTCAGCTAAACATGTTAGTCTGACTAGGCAGTGATTCACGGCCTGCAAGTGCACCTTACACAGTGTATAAATGTACATATGCTTTTGGCCCTATAATGTTTGTAAGTTTGTGCATAAAAATTTTTTTAAAAATTATTCTATCTATTTTGTATATATTTTGAGTATCTGTAGACAAATACAGTACTACATACCTGGAAGATATATTTTCATTATGAAGTGCTATACATACGATCTGTACCTCCTGGATTCTTCAAGCCAAATACTGTTCAGGAAACTGTTTCTGTCCCCTTGTTCCTGCTTTCACTTACTACGAGAGCTGCGCAGTTATCCATACGGTACCTCTGGTCCAACAGCATTGCACACAGATACAGTTTGCTTCCACAAATGTTTGCTCACACAGCTATTTGCAGATTTAGCTGCAGAGTCAGTTAAAAGAAGTAAAGCAGTCCTATGTCTGAACACCTCATCACAATCAACTTCTTTGAGATGCAGTGACTCAACTGCAATGACAACTGAAGCCGTGTAGTAGCAGTGGAAAGAGATCTGCACAGCCTTCCTGCTTGTTTTATTTAGCCACTCAGCCTTGTTCTATCATTTTTGCTTTCTTATTGCTATTTTAGCCATCAATCTGAATGCAGATATTTATTGCAGTCCTTCAACAGCAACTAAGAT
This sequence comes from Pomatostomus ruficeps, assembly GCA_013400735.1. Classification (NCBI taxonomy): domain Eukaryota; kingdom Metazoa; phylum Chordata; class Aves; order Passeriformes; family Timaliidae; genus Pomatostomus; species Pomatostomus ruficeps. Next base: position 44,191 of record VYZT01025824.1, read on the forward strand.
GTGAAACTTAGGTCTAAAACTTCTGCTTACATTAGATTGGGCAATAAACCGGCAATTATCTTACCAGACAGATGCTAATATTATATAGGCTATGCAATTTAGATCCTTTTAGTAAGAAAAACTATAATGAAGCAGACTCATCTTTAAATGCAACTTTATAATCGTAACACACAATATACCTAGATTTTCTTTATGCCTGGACACAATTAATCTTTTCCAGAGTACCATTCTAAATCTGTTGCACCACCAAGAAAGAGGTGGCCAATAACCTTACAGGCATGTCTGTGTGCTCTTGGTTGCCAGGTTTAAGCTCCCAAAGACAAATGGCTAAAGCCAGTTGCGTCCCCACTGTCACCCCATAATCACTCACAACTGATGCCCGTTGCATTCAACTCACTTTAAGAGGCTCATTGGGCTCATTTGCTTTTGCACTCAGCAATGAGAGGCCTTTTCAGGACTAAACACAAAGTGATTCCTGTGCATTTCATACATCTTATCATCTCCCAGCACGCTCTGTGAGAATCTCCCTGGCTCAGTCAGGACTGAACTCCCTGCACAAGCAAACTGCATAAGCGTTTATGAGCTGATAAAGCCTGAGATGTAAGTGGCTTCCGTGCCTTGAAGCCAACACCCCTGAAGTTACAAGACACAGAATTTCTTTGCTCTTTACTCTCATCTTAGGCCTAAGTACAGTCCCAGCAAGGATGGGACTTGTATATTTGTCTAGATCTAGGCAGACTCTTGAGATTTGCATGATAGTCCTCAGAGGGCCTGTGACAGATTTACTGACCTGCCCTTTCAAGTCTTATGAGAACCACGAAGGTCTGGGCAACTCCTCCAACTGTTCTGCGCTTCCAGTTGAAGCTTTCCTCTTGGGAACCAGTTGTTTTGCACCAAAGAAGAGATTGAATTTGAGCTAACAGTGGGTACTTAGGGGATCTGAAATCAAATATGTGAGCTTCAGCTTCCTATCAGAGTTACCATGAGAGCACAAAGTGCAGCACTAACCCCAGTCTAGTCCTTACTCTCAGAGAACTTCTGTTTGTGTCCACAACTGTGTTCCATTCACCAGGCAGGCTACAGCTAAGAATCAAACCAAGCTGCCTGCAAGCCCACTTTTGTCACTCATTCACTCAACCCCATATCAGAATCACAGAATCACAGAACAGTCTGAGTTAGAAGGGACCCAGAAGGATCATCGAGTTCAGCTCTTAAATGAATGGCCCATACCATAATTTTTCCTTGTGAACAAATTGAAGAAATAGGCATTCTGATTTAAACAACAGCTTCAGTGTACATTTTAATATCATATACCCTGCACATTTTCCACATATTTTTACAGAAGTGAAATATTTTGGGAAATTATTCATTTTCTGTGATCAATTCTTTCTCTGCAGACACATATCTGACACATTCTATCATGTTTTTAGAAGCCTGTTTCCAGTTACAGAACCCCTTCCTTGGCATTTTTGTTAAACAAAGAAAAAAGCAAAATTCTGCATTGAACTAGCTAAACTTGCTCTGGTTTTGACCTGGGTAAAGATGACAATTTAGAGTCCAGCTTGCTTATATGAAAGATTAATAAAAAGAAATTTTTTCCCGTTCTATGATAAAATGTTTACTCTCTAATAATTTCTCTTCTGTCTGGATTGTCTAATAAGAGAAGGCCACTTTGTATCTACATAATCTGTATGTTGTAGGAAATTCCCTGTGTATAGGGAACATCAGTGACTCCTGAACCAGCTGCCCCGTGTTTGCATGAAGCAGAGAGAGATGTCAGAGAGGTTCCAGCACTCCTGACGTGGACAGATGTGGTGACACAGGAGCTTTTACAGACCTCTCCTTCCCCCCCCGTTAGAAACCAGACCAAGGGGCTGCTTATGCGGGGCACTGCCATCCACCACCAACTCCAGCTGACATTTAGGTACAGGGGAGAAGGGAAAGCTGCATCACAAGTTTGAAATTTCTCTGTGTGACAAGCATGCAAATACTCTGATCGCCGACACCACTTTCCATCTATGTGTTTATTATCACATCTAGCCAGATATTTATTTCAAGATACTCAATGTATCAAAGATACTCTTTGAGCCTATGAAGTCTGCAGTTTGTGGGAATTGTGGTTATTTAGCTAATTGAACCCAAAGACATGTGAGAAAACTGTGCAAAATGTCAATAAGAGAGCATTTATATAAATTTTCTCTGCTACAATCAGTAATTATTTTTCTTAAAATGTGATAAAGAAAATTCGAGTGTCCTCTGAAGAGTTACAGCATTATTCAGAGACCGAACTCAATCTTTAATGTGTGAAACAGAAGGATTATAATTTTGCTTTTAAAGCAAGTATCAACAGAATTTAATTATGGAATTACGTCTGACGCTTCACTGATACTGAGTGCGCCTTGTAAAGCAAAATAAAAGACTGTCTCACAAGTAAACAACATTATTATCTCTCTAGCTTGCATGTAGCACAAAAACACCTTTTACCATCTCTTCTGCAGTTGTAGCTGGTTTATTAATCTTTATGCAGAAGATATTATCATAATATCTAGACTATAAAAAACTCATAAAACATCCATTTTATAAGTGATGGTTCAGGAAGATCCCTGACCAAAAAAGAAAACCATTGATATAAAGAAAACCACCCAACATATTAGTTCAGCTTCACTACTCAGTAAGTCAAATTGTAAATCATAATAAATAAAACTGAATTATTGCAGGACACCTACCAAACCATTTGGAAGTATCCTGCTAGATTTTTTCATCATTCACACAGAATCTAGGAAATGCTGCAGCAAGTGACATAAAATGGCCAATGGCTACCAGCCACACAGGTAACCTGCTGTGAAAAGTTAGTGCCAAAAAATCACTCTCCCATGTGTAGGACACCTGTGGGTGAATGCTCTATCACACCAAAAGCTGCTAGCTGGCAAACACCTGACCACTAGACACATGTGTATTTTCTTGATCCATCTGCAGCACAGAACATGTGCCAGAAGTGTGACTAAAAGTGAGTAAGAAAGAAGCAGTACAGTGTACTACACATTTAAGAAACAGTCATAAATCTGCACTAAATACTTTATCACTTTTCAAATTTAAAATCAAAATGCTCCAAAGAAAGTGTAAACATCAGGTTTTTAGCTATGGTATTTACAACTTGTTGCTATTATTATTATTATTATTATTATTATTATTATTATTATTATTATTATTATTATTATTATTATTATTATTATTATTGTTATATTTTGGGGACTGCTGTTGTTGTACTGTAATCTTTTCCCAAAATCCTTAAAATTTCATATTAAGAGAAACTTCTGAAAAAACCCCAAAGTTAAATAATTTCCCAGCTGATTTCATTAGTTTGTCAGAACATGTTCAAAATCAGATCACCGGTACTAAATGCAAACTTCCTGGTACACGTGGTGAAAGGAGATCTAATGCACGATGGGATAAAGAACTGCCAGTCTTGTTAAAAACCGAGATTAATCTAAACCTCACTGAAGCTAATGGGACTTTCCATTAACTTCTACAGTCTTTGGATCAGGTCCTGTAGTTTATTTTTCTCTGTCCTTTTATCTTCTCTCCCTTTCAGATTTGTTTTTCTCCTTTATGTGTTACAAGAGCAGCACGGAGAGCTGAAATGGACAATGCTTAGCTGGCAGTCATTCTCCGGTAATTAGACCGAGCCTCAAACACCTGACCTGCACATCTATGGATATCAAGCACGTCTGAGTGCCCAATTACCCGGGAGTATTAAGAAATAGGTTTGGAGGATGGGCAAATGATTTGATTCTTAAACTCTTCTGTAGTTGATGCTGTGCATGCTTCTTCTTTAGCACAGACGAGAAGACCCAAAGAGAGACTGGAGGTCAAACCCTGTCTGAACCATCCTATGCTGTGAACAATCTCTTCATACCGTTTAGGATCTTTGACCTTTAGAAAGTCTACAGCATTCATAATTATATCTACAGCAGCTTTGATGGTGTCTTCCTCTATAATGGATTCACAGACGTGAATAATACTCCTTAATTTTCAAGTATATCTTTTTCAAATTAATATTTCAAAGAGAGAAACCCTTATCTTGTTAAGAAGAAGAGTTTTTAGGGTAGTAGCTCTTGCATAGGATGATATAGTTTGGTGGCCTCTCTTGTTAAAAATGTTCTAGTACCCATCTAATGCCCACTTATTTATGGATTTTAGACTAAAAGCCCTTTTTTGCCAGTTTTCTTCACAAGCACTTATCTCAGCATCCTCATTAGATGGTTTTTCTCTTTTCTTTTTTTTCAAGGCCTATCCATGCCCTTGGTACTTTCTTTTGTTCCATTCTGCAAAAGGAATAGCTTTAAAGGATCTCTCTCTACCAGTTTCAACTTTTTTTCCTTTGTAATTAGCCTTATTTGAGGAGCAGAAAAGTAGAAGACCAGAGAGAAATAATAATAATAAAACCCCCTGGTGAACAAAGCAGATGATGTTCTTTACTTCAATCATATGCTGTACAGCCTGAGTCAAAGAACTTGCACATCTTTTTTTGCTTTTTAAATCTGACTCATACAGTACATGCAAGCCAGCTGAGAGACAATTTTGAAGCTAAAGAACAGGAATGTTTTATTCAGCTGGTTATTGTTATTACCAAGAGCTTATTTAAAGTTATAATTAAAAAAACCTTTTGCAGATAGTAATTTGAAAAGGAAAGATATGTTTGCCATCATCTGCTGAGAAGGAATATATTGATAGTGTTAATGCACAAGCGTGTGAATAAGAAAGAATGTATTTATTACATTAATTGGAAAGTGTATGAATCTTTGAAAAATAAGCAGTGAAATAATATATTGAAACTAAAATGTAACCTGAATATGAATTAATGTAGAATAAAGTCTAGAACTACTCATAGCTAAATCTGGTGTCAGACTTTATCCAATAATCAGGGAGATAATTCTTTGGTAATTCTCTTTCAAACTGAAAAAAATACCCACTACATATTGGCAGTCCTGACAAATTTTTAAACTCTAGAAGATATTTCAGCATACACAGCACTGGTGGAAATACAGAAATCTGAATTTGTAGTGATTCTGAAACTCACCAGTGAATGGTTCAGAAGAGCCAAGAAAAAGAAAAAAAGGGTCCCTTTACTAATAAAGTGAATGGATTTTATTCTAACTTTTTTCAAACTTAAGGACAAAAAATATTTGTACCTTGAATATCAGCTTCTGACTTCCTACATTTTATTTGCATTTTTCTGTCTTTTTTCCTTCTTGGTATGCAGTTCTTGCAAGACTAGCTATCGTAATGTATGAACATTTACTGCCTGGAACAAAAGCATATCTCAACTTTTAAATGGCTGAACTCTCCTCTAGAAGTGGAATCCAAGCATTTCCATTAAGAAGATGTACAGAAGATATTTTACTATTGGAAATCCAAAGCTGTGAAATCATTTGTCTTTTTTCTTAATCTCTGAATTACATAAATATTTTTATTATTCATATGTCTTTGAATAAGTACATAAAATTTATTTTGACTGCTACCAGTAAGTCAGTTAGCTTTTATGTACTTGAAGATGACAAAATTTGTGTCTAGTGTTGATCATCTTGATTTTACGTTGAGCCTAAAATAAGTTCATCCAAACTAACAGTAATTTCCACAAATATTATAAGATTATCTAATATTTATTATAAAAGAAACAACATACATGCAAAACCTTGATATTTTAATTTTTGTTTATATGTCTAACTTTTAATAATTTTAGAGTTATCTAAGTTAAACTAATTTTGATGGGTACCCACTTCAGTTAAATATTCCTACTTCTGTGAATTTTACTCACACTACAACACCTTTTTGAATCCTCAAAACTGAAGGGAGTCATTCCAGCAAGATGGTTGCCATTTGTTCTGCCGCTCGTGTCAGAACAACCACCATTTTTGCCACTCATTCTTTTTAGTTCTAGGCAGAAGCCTGGTGAAAATAAAGCGGTGTGTATAGTTTCAGAATGATCACTGTATGCTATTGCACCTTAATAAATAAGGTCTGAATTTTGGACAGAAAGTTCAGGCATTTGTTATGTGAATAGGATCACTCTTCCTCACTTCGCATAGCATGAACCTGATCAATCTACCTGTACACCCAGATGTGCAGGTTCTCACTTGCAAAATAGGGGACAATTCTTCAGTTTGCTGATGCTAAAACCTGCAAGTCTGAGGTGGTTAAGTCTCACATTATTTTATCTCTGTACCTAATCAGGTATTTTCCTGTGGTCTCTGCTCATTTACAAAATTGTCTCAGATAATGCAAATACATTATGCAATCCAAGCTCACAACAGAACTATCAAATTTAGTTTGTGGCCTGCACTGTTTAAAGAACTACATCTCTTTCTGTTAGTAATTTACCACACTGCGTGCTTAAGATACTTAGATATACTGTATTTTATCAGGTAAAGGACTTACTTTTTTTGGAAAGAGACATTTACTTCTACTTTTTATTTTATACTTTGTATACTTCTTTCTATATTTTGAATTACCAGCTGACATTTTTAATTGATCCTTTAGCTGAACCCAGCTATGACCTCGATATATACAGGAAAGGCAGATGAGAATCATAGACTTTGCAAAATCTATAAATGTGCGAACACTTGTGGTGCTTCACCTGCCTGAAGTTTGGCACAGAAAACATCTGTAGGAAAACTAAAAACTGACTCTTGCTCAGGCTAAGGGAAAGTGAAGAGATTTATAGAAGGGATTTATATTTCCTTCTTTCCTTAATAATCCCAAACTAACATACTGAGAAGAATATAGAATGAATGAAGTTATTTTAACTGCATCCTGATAGAATAAGCATAATTGGGTGCAACAAATAGTTTCAAAATCTTTTCAGTTACACTGTACAAATAATTTTCATTTAGCAGGATGTTGCATAGATTAAATGTCTTGAATACGAAGTATTTTTAATTTTTTTCCCTTTTCATTTGTAGGAAACTTACCTACCTATTGGTGGTAATTTGTCTGGCAGTAGGTATTTTAAGGCCAAGTGAATATTTCATAACGGAAATTACTCTTCCCTCCCTATGTTTTAAAGAAATCAAACAGAAATGAAAGCTGGAGAGGCAGTTTTCTCAATTTAAACTTGTATCTACACTCCAAATCTATTCTTTGGCCAGCCTGTGTTTGTGCTCGGGTTTGCCTGGCCCAGGTGCAGGCCCTTGCACCCGGCCTTGTGGAACTTCCCGAGGTTGGCACGGGCCCACCTCTCAGGCCTGTCAAAGTCCCTCCGGATGGCCTTCCTTCCCTGCAGTGTGCTGACTGCACCAAACAGCTTGGTGTTGTCGGCGAACTTGCTGAGAGTGCGCTCAGTGCCACTGACAATGTCGCCGAAAAAGATGTCAGACAGTGCTGGTCCCAGCACAGACCCCCGAGGAACACCACTCATCGCTGGGCTCCACTTGAACTTAAAGCCACTCACCACTACACTTGAAATGTGACCATCCTGCTAATTCATCACCCACTGCATGGTCCCTCCTTCAAATCCATGTCTCTCCAGTTCAGTGACAAGGCTGTCATGTAGGAAAGTGTCAAACACTTGTCAAATGCATCCCACTTTGAGCAGGAGGCTGGAGTAGGTGACCTCCATAGGTTCCTTCTTCTATTGTCCTGTGACTAAACTGAATGAATCAATACTTTAATTAGGCACATTAATTAGGCACATTCAACTTCTGGATTCATTACTCATTCACAAAAGAGAGATGTTACTTAAACCCCTATTTTTCATAATATCGTCCTTCAAATACCGGAAGCAGAAGCATCTGATGGTTCTGAATGCCATTTATACAGAATGACCATCCTTTGTTTCATGGACAAATACTCTTACAGACCAGCCAACCTCCTTGATTATGGGTTTTCATAGGCAGCAGAGAAAGAAATCTGCTCTGCACTGACAGACCTGAGGACTGTAGAATTGCTCCGACCCTGCTGTGCAGAATTTGTTCCTTTGTGAAAATGCATTTATATACAGATCACAAGTGCTGTGAGTCCAGCATGTTCTCAGCTCAGTTAAAATGGTATCCCCAAACCAGAAAATTTGGAAGAAAACAAATGAGGCAGAATCAGAACTATAATGACTGGTAACACACAGATCTCAAAAGTGTCTTTCTGTGTTACTCATGACTGATGTCAGACTCCTGCTGCTAAAGGCAGCTGGGTGCTCTAATCCTGGTCATGAACCGATGAAATGTCCTCTTTAAATCAACCCCGTTTGCTCCCTCCATTGCCATTTTAAAGAGGTTGTTCCAAAGCTCACTCCTCTTAAACTTAAAAACATTTTAATTTTCAATGACATGCATGTCCAGATTAAATCCCATTTCTTGTGCCAGCTCAGATCTTTTGCCACACAGAGATCTACCTGCTACCAAGGGTTGAGCACTGGTAAGAAAATTTGTTTCTTGATCGAAAATGAAAGCAAATTTACTTTTGTTTGCAAATAAACAAGAAGTGCTTTGTCGTGAGTTCAAAAAGTCAAAACCAAATTCTTTGTGCTTTGTCCAGCACCTCTTTTTCTTTAGATTTAGTATGTAAAACAAGCCTCTGGGGAACCACAGAGCAGCCGGAAAGAAAGAAAGAAACCTGCTTCTCAGTTTTGGGTGGATCAGCCTCCACAGGATTCGGCCTCAGCCATGCATACGAGCTCCCATATCATCCACGCTAATGCTGCAGTGGCACTCGGAATGCCCCAAGTATTGCCAGCAGCCTGCAACCATACACAGCAAACCTTTCCCAGCACACTCGGAGCTGAAGGCATCCACTGTCAATCTGTTCTCACCAGGCTTTACAAATCTTGCAGGCACCTAAAAGGGTTATCTCAAGTCCTCCTCACAGTAAATAAAATATTCTTTAAAAGGCTTTTGGGGATCCTCAGGGCATTCCAGTATTGCCAGGAAGACGCTTTACCCTACCTAGTAGAGAAATACATAACAATGTGCTTTAAAAATTAAAAATTTAAAAGAATCTGAATAATTGCTTCCTGTCAATTTTCTAGGTTGGCATCATGTAATTCAAGAGTGAACCATCTCAACAAATTCATTTGGAAATGTCTGTCTAGCCTGTGGAAAGCCATGTAAAACTGTGTACAGAGCACAATACATAATGAAGTTTACACTTGCTTTGGGTTTGTCCTGAGGAATGTACAGCAATTCTGACACAGTTTCTGTCAGCGTTACTAGCTACAACATGCAGCTCAGTAGCACAGGAGTATTTCCTGTTCAAAGGGGAAAACAAGGACTTAAATATTTACAGGTTAATTGTCTTAAAATATTATCAATTGGTTCACCTTAAAAAGAATTAAGTGCCTGGTTTACCAGAATTAAAGAGGAAAAAATGTTGCTATGTAGATGTTAAAACTACAGGGCAGGACAAAAAATTGATGATGAAACCAGTGTTTTTCTATCTGCTTCTTTAGGTTTGCACAGGCTATAGTCTCAGGCCACTCCCTTTCGACCTGACCATAAGAATGAATCAAAATTCAATCGATCAATGTCTTGCACTCTCAAATATAAGATTTGCTCAAATAATTGCATTTTGTTTTCTGGCATGCACCAAAGGGAGCTGTGTGCACAATCAGGGGGGATATGTCCCACCAGCAGAAAGACTATGGTTCATTTCAGTATTTTTCTAAACTTTGAAAATAGAAAAAGTGAAATGGGAAGACATATTTGATTATAGTATACATACACCAACTAAAAGGCCATCAAACTTGAACAGATTTGTACACAGAAAAATCTCTGAAAATTGCGAAGAGCTGCTTGAAAACAGCGACAGAATTTCTCATCAAAGCAGTAGTCAGCTAACAAATACACAGTGAAAAACCAGCTTTTTCTGTAGGATTCTGGGGGGGATTTTTTTTTCTGTTTGTTTGAGTTGGTTGGGTTTTCTTGTTGTTTTTATTTTGGTTTTGTTTGTTTGTGTTTTGGTGTTTCTGTTTGCTTGTTGGTTTTTTGTTTTCTTTCCCCAGAAAACCGATTGATTTTGTTTTGTTACTTTAAGAAAAACCAAGTTAGATTCAAAGCAGATTCAAATCATGAAGAATTTCAAACTGTATAACTTCCTATATCTCAAAGCTAAAGGCATATTCACACTGTGAACAGATCAGTGCACACAGCACAATGAAACTTCTGCTATGACTGCAATAGAAATAACTTTCACATTAAATTGGATGCGTGTTAAGGATTAAAGAAAGAATATTGTTCTTAAATACAAGGTAGAAAAGCAAAAAATTGCAGATTTGAGATAGGAATAAAATTAGACATTCTCAAGAGTTATCTGCTTCCATCACCGTTGCAAAGGTCTCTTGATCTACCTGGGTAATTAATCTATTACAGATTATACATCTATTCCACTACTTTTATGTGTTTATTTACATACTTTGAAGGAATCATTCTGACTACTGCGGCTGACTTCCTGAGCAAAGAATACTACAGTTCAAAGAGAAGACTAAAGTTCCCAACAGAGCTATGGGATTACACAGCAAAAAAATTAAACATTTTGATTGGAAAAGTAGCTGATACTGAATCTGATATCTGGTTTTTTTAAAAACTGGACCATGCTGCTCATTTTCATTTGTCTTGCTTTCATTTCTAGCCTCAGAATTTCCCCACAGATATTCATGCTCAATCTGGCTCTATAAATGCATGCCTCATGTCAGAACAAAACTTTTTCGATTACAGTTTTGACCTGAAAATTCATAAACAGCACTTGTGAATCAGTATTGGTCTTATGAAGAGCTTAAAATATATTATAAAATCTTTTTAAATTGTAAGGGCAAAAAGTATGGAATAAGTTGCATTTTTAAAGCAATATTCAACTCTTAAGTTTGGTATCTTGAATGCCACTATTTACATGGTACAGATCAATTTCAGGAAAGAAAAATCAGATGAAAAGGAAGAAAACAAAGAGGAAGAGAGAACTACTCTTCACTGACCAAACTGACTGGCAGTAGCCCTCTTTGTTATCTCAAAAGCTGTGTGATAACTTATAAGTCATTTATTGTCTTCTTCATTCCTTGGTGAACCTGCCTCCTCTGTTCCTCTCTTGTCCTCTAAACACACACTGACCAAACAATTCTCTCATAATTTGCAGGAAGAGGGTAGTGAAAGTTTGAGAGCACTGGCTTTAGGGGACCAGAGAGGCAAAACATAGTTTTCACCTTTCCCCATAGCACTCCTGACTTCAAGGCAACATCAGCATTGTTCATTCACAAGCCTGGCAAGAACACCCATTAGTTATACTCCAGACAGTATTACTGAGCCCTTTCTCTAACTTCTATGCACTAACTCAATATAAAATCACAGTTCTGATTATTGATCAAATAAAAAACTTCCACTTGAGCAGTCCTGAGAGAAAGCCAGGAGTTGTGCTGCACATCAGCACAGTCCTTCCATACACGTAGTCCATGTACTGAGGTTTCCTCTGAAGTTTTGTATCCTGACTGCTCTGCCCCTGGAGTGCCTTGGGATATGCCTGAAGTACTTCCCTACCCTCTCTCTGATCTTTATTGGCTCTTCACCCCAACAGGAAACACCAGCCTCACACTGATCCTCTTCAGCTTGCCACAGAGTTCCCCAGCTGCAAGGTGCCGTGAACAGGTCATGGGATAATGATCCACATTTGCAGAAAATGCTTCAGAGAAATCATGAGCCCTAAATTTATGATTTCCCCCTGACCTACCGGAACCCCAACTTTAGCTAAGTTTAATGACAAAAATTCCCCCCCAGAATTATTAATCGAGTATTAAATTTAGACTTTTAGTTCAATAATGGAAACCCTGAACTCCCATTTATACCCCAAGCCTGGTTGTTCAGTCAGCAAGACTCTAATTTTTATGTCTGTAATATCTATTTTTTTTAATATTTTGTTGTTAGTTTTGGGACACAAAAGCAAATATCTGAAGTGCTCCAGCACAGTATGGATAATTGTGTAAGTGGGAGCTACAGGCATACTTATTTAGTGAAGCCCATCTCTTAAAAGAGGTGCTTTTTAAACTGGAGACTACATCCACCACCAGCAATGCCAAAACCTGACGAACTGAAATAAAGAAAGAGGTACATTTACGCAAAATTTACTTTCGTGGAAATACAAAATGAAACATGGCTTAAGCATCCTCTTTGAATCACCTGAGACCCACTTTTTAATTTACCAGACATTTGGAATTGCACACAGAAAAGCATAGGAATGAGGTGATTCTTCTTCTTGAGCTAACATAACATAAAGTTGTTAATATCTAATCTTGAACTCTACCTTTGTGCTTTAGCAGACCTGAAGACAGAGCTTGACAAACTGGAGTATTTATCCAGACAAAAATAGCCACTCAGCTGTGCTTTAGTGCCATTTTCTGTCACACCAGCATGACAGCACTAAGTGTTTAGTTCAAATAAGTGGTTCCACGTCCTCTGATAATACAACATGGTTCCAGCATTCTGTTCACTACAATTTCTGCTCCATCAGGGGTGGCACAAGACAGCTCAGTATTCCCAGAGATTTTCAAACTGTGGTGCATGTGTTCTATTATGCACTCAACCCGTCTGGTCCATTTGGACTGGATTCACCAGGGAATACAATTAGCTGGCCATTTTATTTACACAACCCAGCCTGCCAATTTGTCTGGAGCTTCAGTTATTTTTTATTTTTCTCTTTCTTGCAGTTTTGAATTATTTCTGACGTGGCAACTATCTGTAGCACAGATTCTCCTTCCACTGGGCATTAGTGTGGAAGGCAACCAACTGTTGGGGGACTCATCTTGGGGCAGTCAGGCTCCTCAAATTAGAAGTAGCAGTTATTTCCTCAGCAAACTCAAGTATATTGTTCTTTTAAATGAGCCACTAAATATGACTTCTTCTTAATGTGCTGCCAAACAAATCATGGAGAATACGAAGGAACAGCAACAGACAACGGCACACAAACACAGGGCAACAAATTAATTCTGCTCCCTGCTGCACAACCAATCAGTGCTCCCAAAGCAGGGAAGTATTGCTGCCCTGAAGACCAGAATTTGACACAGGCTATTTTGTGTTTTAGAAAAACAGGCAGATGCTCAGAAAAAGAGACATGAAATGACCTTATCCAAAGGACACAGAACTTTGGTAATCTCAGCAAGCCTCACAGAACCACCATCATCACTGTGTTTGAAGTATACTTTCCAAAGTTCAGTTAGCACACGCAACACAAATATTTAATGTCAAAAAATAAGACCAGACATAAAAAGATAAGTATAAAAAGTCACTCATTCAAATGCAGACATTTGAAATGGTAAATATATAAAAATATTGTGCAGTTATTCAGATGAGGAGGTTCATATATTACCGATTTTATGATGCCAAATATTTTCTGCCAAAGTCTTCGCTATTCTTTTCTTCCTCCGTCTCTGCCTCTCTACTCCTGCATCAAAGAAAAATCTCTCAGCCTCCTACATTTTTATTTTGAGGCAACAGAGTCTCAAAATGTTTCATGCAATTAAAAGGAAAACTTAGTAAAAATAAAAATTGACCAATATTTCATTAGATATGTATTTTTTTTCTCTGCTGCTACTCCAAACAAATTGTCTGTCTTACAATTTTCCTAATGACTTTAATGATCTTTTTTCCAAAAACATGCTACCCCTGGACAAGCCCGTAAAATATGTCCTAAGGTATCCTCTTGCCAAAAGCTTTTTCCAGAAGCCTTTCCAGCCAGCTTCCTGCAACTTATTGGGTTTTTGTAACAATTTATAATTAAACTTTGATGTGAAACTTTTGGCAATGTGTTGCCCTGACTTCGCAGTGTTCAGTGTTTTTTCTTTTGTGATATTCTTAGAATCCTTTCTATAAGCATGGCCATGGTTTCTCTGGTTACTATCTGTTCTTTTCCTATGTTTATACATTCCAGTATACTGGGTGGAGAAATATGATTGACAAATACTTTGACCAGTGGATTATGAGAGGTGGTAATTTCTACCTCCAATCCACGGTGATGTGTGAAAACATATAAATAAAAGTCAGAAGGTTCTGCCCTCTCTTTTTCTGCCTTCTCCTGTTGCTGTGTCTGTGTGGTTCCTTGTGTGGCTCTCCTTCAGGCCCTTGGCCTAGCAGGCCTGTCTGGGGAGTGCTATAGCAATGTATCTATAAAGAATTCAAATTACTAAAAAATAAAATTATGGTATATGTTGCAAACACAAAATGACTGATGAGATTACATAATATCTCTCACAAGTGTAAAGGTTTCCATAACTGTAAGTATTTTTGTGAGCACTAATGAGTCAAACTGAAACTATCACCAAAAAAGGGTTAAAGGAGAAAACATTATCTATGCATTTATGGCAAAAGACACAAACTCACTAGAGTGCATGAACTGTTCACTCTGCTTACCAACACCACCAAGCACATTCCTATTTACATTAAGAGGCTTGAAAACAAAAACCAGAACCTTTATGGGAATACTTAGCTCTAGAGTCCCTTATTTCTCAGGCCAGTCCACTGTCCCCTGGAATGCTTTCCCAAAGCATCATGTGTTACTAGCTCCCCTCTCAGGGAAGTAGAAGGTCCTAAAATCCCTTCTCTCCATTCTGTAACTTCATATCGCGTATTTGCTTGGTGGACTGATGTAGCAGTTAGAACAAAGATTCCTGCTGGGTTTAGAGAGTCTGTGAAGCTACAGGAGGAGAGGGGGACACGTTGTCAGGAAAAACGAAGAGGTTGCCTGGTGATTCTGGCAGAGCACACCGCAGTGCTGACCTGTGAAGGAAAGTCCTAAAAAGCACTGCCAACATGCCATGGTCAAGCAATGCATTACTTAATGCCAGTTTTTGCACCTTCAATACCACGGCAAAGGCATGTACTAGAGTTTTCATTAACTGCTGGTAAATTTTACAGATTTAGGGAGAATAGATTTTGGGTTTCATAGGGGTTTTTTTACAAAACACACTAAACATATAATTGCTTTCATACATTAAGACACTTCAGCGATAAACAGGAACACTTCCAGAATGTATTTAACAACGTATGAAAACATCTGAATGCTAGTCCATGGATCAGGACAGTAATTGTCTTTGTTCTCCCCTCCAGCTGAGTAGAAGGCCTAATACATCGCCTTGCTGGAGTAGGATTGGTGGAAGAATTTGTGGTCCCACACCAAAAACCAGCGCTGTCTGGCCACTGTAATTACTGCTGGGATGTAGGTTTCACATGATTTCCTCAACAAGACTGGTAGTAGTTACCTGAAGAGCTGTGTGATATCCTGGTGAACTCGAAAGTCATTTAATGTTCTTTGTTCCTTGCTGAACCTGGCTCCTCTGTTTCCCTCTTGTCTTCTACATACGCAATATTAAGATTAGAGAATCCATATTCATGGAGCCATTTTTATTTCCTGCTGAAGAAGGACAACACCTGGGCAAATAGGGAACAGTTACATCAGAAAGACAACATTAAAAAAACCCACAAAAACAAACAAACAAAAAACCCCCCAAAAATTAAAAAAAAAACCCAAACAAAAAAACCCAAACAACTCCCCCCCCCCAAAAAAAAATCCCCAAAAAAACCAGACACAAAAAAAAAAGCGCCGGGTATTGTTCAAAGGTAATACTGTATAAAAGTCAACAATGTTAATAAGTGCCTGGAATGTTCAAATTCAGATTTTCAGAAAACTCTGAAATAATTATATCTTCCCTTAAGCCACTTGCCTGACTGCAGCTGCACACATCAGGCACAGGGAGTGTGCAGGGACACTTTTCAAAGCCTGTGACAAAGAGCAGGCCACTGGGTACTGTTGGTCACAGGCAGGAGGCCAATAAAGTCTGCTGAAGAGGGAATGAAAGAATGCAAAGACAGCTGCTAAAGGCAGGCAGAGTTTACCCAGCTGTTGGACTTTCTAAACCAGGGATGCTGTCAGAGCTCCTTCCCAAGCAGTCCAGAAAGGTGCCTTAGCACAACAAAAGAATCAATTCAACCACATCAAGATGGCTTATGGAGTACCTGAGGGTAACTTTATCCCGTTTCTACCGGAGAAGGTGAACTCCAGGCCAAGGTAAAGGCACAAGTTTGCTCCTACAGTACACAGCCAGCCGATTCAAAGCCAAGCTCAGAAAGTCAAAAAGAATGTGTCCATTTCTATCTCCATACCTGAATGGAATTGTTGAAGAAGATTGTCTTCTGCATGAACTTCAGACTAGAATTTCAGCACACGGCACCTCATGTGCAAACTTCATTGAGCCTTGACAGCTGAATGACCATTTCCTAGAATGCTTACAAGGATTTATTTTTAATTTATAAATACAAATATTAGGTTTACTTTTCACTTTTGCAATATACTAATTTAGGCTTAGAAGAAATAGTACATGTCTATCCCACCAAATCCACGTGCACATTTGGAAACGTTTGAGGATGCTTATGGTGTTCTTAGTTTTGCATCTGTTTTCATGAACAGGAGGTTAATTTAAGAACTTATTCGAAAAGCATCTGTCTGGTCATGTGGTTTCTGCTGCAGTCTCCAGACAAGGAGAGTGAGGAGGGGAAATAAGAAGCAACAGTTGTAATTAATAAACACACCCAATTTATTTTGTGGTTTGTATTTCTACATTCTAGGTTTGAGCATGCTTAAGGGATCCGAACCTTCTGAGAATCTCTCCTCAAAGAGAATGCTCTTGGTTTGCACTTCCGGATGTTGCAAAATACTCAGTGCTGCTTGAAAGGGAAAAGATTGTTTTCCCAGCCAAAATAGCATTCAGTTTTATAAGCTTTATCAAGAATTTTTCCAGGTAATATTAAAATAACAAACATTTTAACATTTTAATATGAAAAATACAAGAACTTTCCTTTCAAATGCGGGTCAAAATTACATTTAACATTTACAATAAGAGCTGGAGAGAAAATTATAAATTTCTAGCTAAACTTTAGCAATATTCTTTAAAGTTTTCTGTATTTCAGACAGATAACACAAATCTTAAACACCATTTCATTCCTACACACCTTAATAGTTTTACATATTTCCCATGGATATTTTTGTCATCATTCATCATCAGTTACCCAACTACATCATAACTCACTCTCTCTTAATCTCAATTTTTTTCAGCAAAATGGATAACCCAATATTAACATTGCAGGAATGAGCCTAGTTCTTATGAAATAGTAAGAGAATAAAAATAAGTCCTTTGTTAAGTTTTTACTGGAAATACAAAAGAAAAAAAAAATCGGTGAGCACACAAAGGAGTGATACAAATTACCTTTCTAAATGTATTTGGACAATCTAGAGATTTGTTAGTTGAAAACAAGAGAGTATTTCTGGTCCTCTGGTAATTTTAATGGTAAAATGACCTAGGTGTGCCCCCGTAAAACCCAAATACTGAATTCTTCATCACCAATACCAACACAAGAGGAGACCTAAAACTTGACATTGACACATACAATATCTGGTAGTCCAGAAATCAATAAGAGCAGTGACCTGCTTTCAAATGAAAAGCAGGAAAAATCTCTCCCAAAGGCCCTAATGTCTATGTGTCCTTCCAGCTAACCACCACTATACAAGAAAAATGTAGAAGCCTCAAACATGATGATGAAATGGACAGAAATGAAAAAACCACTTGTTTTAAACAAGTATGATTCAGACTTATATACACTGCAAGTTGGGGTTTTTTCAGACTGCCGAAGTCAGAAGTGGTCTGGAGTAAATGACAGAGGAGAGAGAAACTGAATGAAAAGGTGTTAAGAAGAGTTCATGGCAAAACCACCTAGCCAGAACAGCAAAGTACTTACAGAATTACAGAAGTCTTCTGACTAGAAGTGTGTGAAAAGCTAGGAGGGTATTTCTGATGTACATTAAACACAGTAAAAGCTGAAGTGAAACCTCAAAGCTCTTTTTCTTTTCTGAAACAGGATATTGATTTAATTACGCAGAAACAGAACTGGTGTGTGTATGTCTTCTTCTTCTGATCTTTGTCTTGCAGATCCTTCCTAGAAAAATGGTTCCTTTATGGTAGCAGTCTCTAACTCCAAAGTTTTAAGTATGCTAGTGCTTGCTGCTCTCCCTCCACTGCAGACTCCAACTCCTCCCTGAGTCTGAGTGAATGCACCTCTTTAAACAACAACTATTCTGACAATATGCTCATCCTTTCCCAGGGTTTATTGCCAATTTCAAAAGCCTAATTGCTATTGTGAACGGAGAGGATATCCAAACTGAGTGAATGAAAAATTACCTTTTTCCCTCCTCTAGTCTCTCCCTGTTTCAGCCACCGATTTCCTCCCTTGCTAATGCAAATATCTGTTGTGGAGGATTTTTCCTTTACAATAAAACCAAAAGCATCTCTTGTTTTCCAACATGATCGCTACAGATCAACACCAATTCTGACTTCGTATTTGACATTAGCATTGCTCTTTAAAACAACTTTGGTAGTTTCTCAGCAGTAGCATCACATTTCTTTAATGCTTATTGACAAGCAGGTCAGTAGCCAGTGACTTTTTTTTTAATGACTGTATTCTTTTGTTCTCTTCGCAGTACCCACAAGGAGTTGAATGACAGAAAGTTCATTTTTCTCCGAATGAACATCTGATTAGAGTAGCCCATGCTTTACCCCCCTTTGGGAGACATGCTGTCAGCCAGCAAAGCCACGGTGGTCATGGTAGCTGTCACTGCATATCCAACAGCTGCTCCGTTACACATTCCCTAGCCTGGCAAGGACCGCGCTGCGGAGATTCTGCCGCTTTTCCCCACGCCGGCTCTGTGCTGCCCGGCCCCGTCCCTCCGGCAGGCAGGCTGGCCCGCAGCTCTGCCTGCAGCTGCTTCCCAGCCTCCCGGTGCTGGTTCACCTCAGCAGGAGCTCTCCCGAAGGTGCCTTCTGTGACCGTGGCCCTGGAGAATGAGTGTCACCCCACCACGGTAGCAGAGCTCCCCGGTTGGAAGCCGGCAGCGCCCTAACCTGGCTGGCACTCACAAGTTGCAGAGAGTGGCACACTGTGGAGTCTTTGCTGCACCAATGGAAGGAAATTATGGGGGGGAAATTATGCTGAAATGGACATTTTGAATTATTTACATTCAAGGCAGAACATGGCTTGCTGGATAGAAAGTCAATCAAAGGGACTCCGTACGTTGTCCCAATACCAAAAAAATTATGTTGGTGCAGTTGCCATGCCCTCACCGAGTGTTAGCTCAGACAGAACATGGGCTAGGTAAGACAGAATTCGATACAAATTGCATTCAATAGATGCATGCCCTAATCATCATCTGCAGAGTCATTTTAGTTTAATGCTAAAGAGTTCAAAATTATGTTTTAATTACACAAAGCTAGGTACTGTAATATTTTCTTTGGAACAATCCTTTACATTTCAATCTTTTTTGAAGATGGGATTAGAACACGAATAGAGCTTAAACTGCCACCACAACTAGTTACACCTTCCCAGTGGGTCTTTGCACTAATGCTGGATGTCCTAGTTAGGAGTATATTCTACGTCCCTCACATATGAGTAGCCTTGTTTTCCACAATGAAATCCAGAACTGGAGTCAATGTGAGACATTCTTAAACATCATACTATTCTAGAAGTCTGAAGGAATAGCAAACTATTAGGATTTTTTTTTTAACATTTATTCCTGCTTGTGTAAACCATAAAAAGCTTAAAAAAATTAAATTCAAAATTTTCCCTAATTTTTTGGCTAACAAAATTTTGAGTCAATTCAAACAATATGAGAACTGAATTGCACTGGTACTTATGTACCATTAATATTAATATCTACCATCATTTTTGTTAAAGTCCAAATATATTTAAATACTTCTAAAAGTAGCATCAATGCATATACAGTATTTTTAATGACATTTCAGATTCTGGATTCGTTTTTATGGCAAATTAATGTGTGAATGGCTAAGCAGTGAATACGAAGTGACTGTAAAACTGCATCTGCAGAAACTGCAGTTCAGCTGCACACCTGATTAATCTTGTGCATCTGTCAATACTGGTACCAGATCAGATGTCACTCACCAACCAAACCTTTATATATAAAAAGGCAAACCAAAACTTTCACGAACAACAAAGGATGGCAAGAAAGCCAATTAATATGACAAATTTGGGGGTGAATTGTGATGAAAACTAAATTATATTAACGAACTGAAAGATAGCGGATGACAGTATAACCATGGCATACCAACGGGTTTGAAATCGGAACCCTAGCAAGAATAGCATTTGTCAGAGACAGCAGATAAAGTTTTCTACATACTGCTCCTCCTCCTGCTAAAATTGACCAGAAGTGATCCTTATGCATTGCAAAAGGCCAAGTTCCCATATTGTAATAGACAGCAAAAGAATAAAAAATGTTCTTCTATGCGTGGTGTATCAGTGGAAGAAAAGATGTAACATTAAGACACCGTACTTACAGTATATATTTCTCAAATGAAAAATCAAGTAGCATAACAAGAAGGCAGAAGAAGCACTTGTTAAGAACCCAACAAAAATATAATTAAGAAAAACTGTAATTCTCTAAAGGTGCTATGATTTCTCCATCTAACTTGGCTGTCTCCATTTCATTAGGATTTCCTCCCTGAGCAAATCAATACCAAGCTATGCAAACTTCCACATCTTAAAACTTTCTTTTCTAAGCAGCAAGAAAGGACCCTCAGAACAAATAGAGCTTTTATTTCTATAGATGCCAGCACCGCATATAGATAGCCAAGTGGAAAAGAGTTACTCTTACATTCCAAATGCAATGTTTCTTTAGAACTCAGGTTAAAATCTTGCTGTTACTCCTAATCTGCTGCTCCACATCAGAAAACCATGAAATTCAAACTTCAACTTTCTTTTCTACGCCTTATCCCAGCATGGGAGTTGATTCACCATACACTGCAATCAACTTTTTGGTACTTAACAGAATACAAATTCAATACTGAGGGAGACTTACATGTTTGTGTCATACAAGACAGTGCTCATGAAAAAAAAAGTTGGTTTATCTATTGCAGGGATTCAGTTCCATTTCCAAATACTCATTCAAAATAAAGCACAGAAAGATTGAGGGGATGGGTGTTTTAATTGTTTTCTCTGCTTTTCTATTTCTCTATGTTGATTTATGTAACTGCTAATTTCGAAAGGATCATTTTCCATTTGTTTCAATCCTTTGACTTACCAGAAATACCAAATTTGCTCTCCCCTAATTTTGTTGTAGAAGTTCTGGGAAATATCAGAGATGTTATGAATCTTACTGAAACTTTAGAGCACTGAATATTCTTTTCTCTAAAATGTGAATTAGTCACGGAAATTAAATAAAAGGTGTTATAAAAAGTGGGGGGAAAATGAAAAACTCCAAGAAAGAATGAATTTGAAATTACCTGACCAAAAATCCCTGCTTTTCTGAGTTGATTAACACTTAGTCTCAGTTATGTAAAAACATGACAGAAAGCTAAACATTAAAGTTACACTTTCTTTTGACACATCCTCATTCAATCATGCCTTTGATGTTATGCTCCTTTCTAATTCTGTAGGATAAGTCAGAAAGAGAATTAAATATCTGCATATTTACTATGCCACATATATTACCTATGTATAATGATAACGGATATGCAGTAGATGTCTTTATACTAAATATGACATTTGTTTCATCTTCTTGCTTTCTTTGTCCTTATTCAATTCTGCTCCTTAGGTCATTTCAATTGAACAAAAGAATTTTGGAACAGATAAGCAGACAATTCCTGAAAAAACAGGCTCAAATTCCTGATACTGATGTTAAAAATGCACAATGATCAGACAAATGCTGAATAAATAGTAAATAATAAAAATAGTAAAACCCATAACCCAGCATTGCATCTTATTAGGAAAGGTTGAGAAATATGATACACCTTAACTACTTATTTAACTGGAGAGCAAAGAGAGAACTATGAAATCCTGAATCATACTATTTGTATTCAACTCCCAGTTTGTTTGCCCTAAATTAATATTGAAGTTTCAGAACTGTCTAGCTCTTCCTAGATCTTAAAAGATTTTTCTAAATTTTCCAAGGGTTTCCATTGAGTATCCATTTCTGTATCAAGCTTCAATTACATTACATATCCTCATATAACTTTCAGTTGTGAGTAAAGGTTGAACACTGATTGTAAAGCAAAGGTGATGGTTAATTAAATGCTTTGCAGCAAAGAATTTGAACGTAGAAGTTGTCAGGCTCTTATGGCCTCCTAAACACAACCGGAATCAATGGGATAAACCCCTTGAGTTTTCACCTGGATTCTGTGTATTACAACACGTCCCATTAAACAGCCCAAAACCCATCTCATGATTCTTTAGATAACATTATGGTTTGACACTTCAGCAGCCACCAACCCTTGCTGCACCCCCACCCAGCAGCCATCAGAACTGGGGTTGCACAAAGCCTGTGTTACTCAGGGATGCAAATATCCCAATGAGGCAGGTAAGTAGGAACACGCCAGAGTCAGATTGCAGGAAAATACATGTGGAGAGCTGAGTTATCAAATCAGATCTCCCCTGCATTCAGCGCTCACTCAATACCGAAATGAATGTCGGTAGATGAAAGTACAGCAGCTATGAAACCACACTCAGCAACACAAAAAATAGACAAGAAAGGGAGACAAGGGTAGAAACAACATTTGTTTGCTACTATAATGAGATTTTATTTCTCAGCTCAAAAATACGGGACATGATAGTTTCACTGCCTTCACCAATAAGTCTCCTGTACTCGCAAACAGGCAAATGCTTAACTGGACAACATAGATAAGATACCAGGAACTAAGAAGTTCATTTTCAAAGCAACGGATAAACACAAAGAAGCACGTAAGACTTTTTTCCCTCACTGAATTTCAGGTTATGGAGTTTTATGATAGCCAATTCTTCCTCTTGACAACATCCATATCTGAGTAACTAAAACCACAGAATCAGTGCTGGTCAGTTGAGGTTCCTTAGCAGAGTAGTGTTAGACTTAAAGTCACATTGAATTTTCCAGACTGGTGAATATAGAGAAGCTAAGTGTTCAGCGTTGTTATTGTTACATCACTCCTATGCACCTAAAAACTAAAGGGAAGGGAAAAGATTCTACCAGAAAACCCCATGTTTTGACTGTATCTGTCATGGCAGAAAAGCATCTTCCTCTGGTCACATTCTGTTTATCAGATATTAGTGACAAATGTGAATTACAAACAAGTGCAGTAAAGATATTTAATTATTGCAAATTTTAAGGAAAAAATATCCCCATATCTCAGATTGTATTTTTCATAGAAAGAGACAGCCAACCACAGACTTCTCAACAACGTAAACTAAGCAAATATGCAACCATAATATTGTAGATTATTATGTAACACTATCCTACTGGAAATCTGGTTGGATAGGTGTGAGGATTTACTCTAAGTTAAATACTGAGAGCTTGATGCATGCAAAAAGAAGCCACCTGCTGACAGAAAGATTGTTTAGATAGCATCAGGATCACATTCAGCAATGACATTCTTTTCTCTTTCACTTCTGCGTCCTTCTCTAGATACATTAATAAGTAGCTTCTGTTTCATCACTTTTTCTTCTGCCCCGATGATTCAGATATTATCATTTCCAATGATGACAATCCCAATGTAGAAGTATGGATTGTACTTAATTCCCTGAATTATGAGTAGTGTTACAACCTCAAGTAATCTGAATGGACTATAAATTGAGGAGTTTGATCTTCAGATCTCTACTCTGCCACTAGCATTCCTCCACAGTGCCAGGCAAACTGCTTAAGCTCGCTGTGATGGTTTTTTCCTATCTCTAAGGTTCTTTGTGGTTTAGAGATGAAAGAAGCAACTACTGCAGTTACACTTCAAGGCAGAATGGCGATCCTACCTTACAGGGTGGTGTGCCCTATGAGAAACTAACATTTCCAGAACTAAAGAAACAGACAATGATTCTTAAGAGGCTCAACCAGCAGTTAAGAGGATTTGTGTCTCTAAGCAGGGATTTACTAAACAAAATGAGTATGTACAAACAAGACTAGCACTCAAACAGGACTGACTATGTTATTTCAGTTATTAAAGGCTTACTCTTTCATTTTCTGTACTTGTAATACAACTCCTGACACCAAGGGTGGAGCTGTAACCTCTGTCTGCATTGAAGAATGGATTGCAAAGTACCCTAGAACTTCAGAGCTTGCCTCCATAGAGATGTTCTCTGCTATGGCACAAAACATCCCAAACAAATTAAAACCAGACCAAGGAGTGATTAGGAAATATCCAGGCCAGTACTGATGGAAAGACAGCAAAAGGGCTCTTGTGCCAGCTCGCATACATAGAAGACCACCACACAGCATTTACTGTGGCCTGGAAGCCACACTTAACACTGAACCATTTATTTTTTAACATTTCTCCTCAAGGACTAGCCCTTCTCTGTGTGGCATGTAAAAAAAAAATGGGAAAGGGTAAAGCAAAGGAATGGCTAAGTAGCTTTTCAAAGAACATCCTGAACAGAGATAAAACTTGTGACTGCAGGCAGAGCTGCAAGGAGGGAAAATGAAAATTCAAAGCTCCAGTAATGACTGAAATAAGTTTCTAAACAAAACTTTCAATGCAAGTGAGAGTCACCCTATAGTTGCTGTGAATGTATTCAGATAGGAAAGCACTCTGACCATAGCCTGAAAAAAAATTGTTCTTGCAAGCAAGGTAAATCAAACGAGGAAAGCTTACAGTCTGCTTTGTTTTGGTGGTGAATCTTCCCTTCCTTTTACTCTACTGAACTAAAAATACCTGAAAATCTTAATGACAGTCAAGTGATCTACATCTGCTATAGAGTTTATAACTTTGGGATACATCTGAATCTGTTGATATGAAAGACAAATTTTTAAGGAAACAAACGCCAGTGAAGGAGTGTACATTTGTGGGCAGTCTTCAGGAAAGGAATGGAACTGGTTTTCACTTTGACAATTAGACTGGCAAACAGAATTATTATTTGATGCAATTTTTCTACTTAAGCAGATGGCCAGCTCCCTATATACTACTTCAGTGACATCTTGCTAGAAAGACAGCAAGTTTTGGTAGTCACCCTGATCAGATGGTCCCAACTGCCCTGAAACACGAGTGGAAAGGCCAGGCCCAGGAGGGGAAAGGTTTTATTCTTGGTGAAGTGGTAGAAACAGTCCCCAGGACTCGACACAGGCACTGCCACCACAGAGCTTGCCACCCAGCAACATGCCAGTTGTGGTTCTTCTAGAGCACGAGAGAGGCCAAGGCAATGCAGCAGCAGTGTCTGCAGTGTGAAAATATTTTAGAAGTCTCACATCACTTACGTGAGACTTGACAGGCTGCGGGTTCAGAGCTCTGCAACACACTAGCATCCACTAATATCCAGAACAGGCAGAATGAGAGGCTCATAACACAGGGCAGAAACAGTTCAACATGCCTAATGCTTCTTCCTACAGTAACAGATTCTGCTACAAAGAACGCCTATCCTTAAACAGACAGAAGGATGGGTTTAATTCTGTGGGGGAATTAATATAAAATGTTGCAACTTGTATAACAGAAAGACACCACAAACTCCTCCTTCATGTTTTTCCCTCTTCTGGAAGACATGTCTCAAGTCAGTGAAAACCTCAGATGAAAATTGCAAATAAGGCCCTCAACAACTTTGCAGCAGTTTCAGTAAGAGTACATTCCCTCCAGAAAAGATGGAAACGTTTCTTTGATTCTAAACATTCTCATTTAAAGCTCCCCCACATCTTAAACCTAATGAATGTATTTCACATGGGTAAGCTTAGCAAAGAATCACAACCCTTTACTGGAAGTTATGTTTCATGAAACAAGATCAAAAACGTCAACAGCGAACAAACATGTCAAAGAGGTGCCGTTTGAAAATGAGCCTTTGAACTCATTCGACCAAGGCTATTGTTTAAAAAAAAGAATCACACCT
Source organism: Pomatostomus ruficeps (assembly GCA_013400735.1). Lineage (NCBI taxonomy): Eukaryota > Metazoa > Chordata > Aves > Passeriformes > Timaliidae > Pomatostomus > Pomatostomus ruficeps. Next base: position 70,038 of record VYZT01025824.1, read on the forward strand.
GTGTGCAGACAGATATGCTCTCTTTATCTAGTAAGAACAAGGTGTGGAGACCCATGGGATAGATAATTAATCTCTATTGCTATCTATAGTTTCTTTGTTAACGCTGTCTTGGGTGAAGTGTGAAAATACGTTCACACTTTTGAAAACGGGCGATTAGCTAATCAAATGACAATATGAATCTTAGAAACACAGAAATTACTGTAACCCAACACTACTTCTGTCTATTTATGTTTCTTAACTTTTATAAGAAAAACATTATCTCAAGCATCCTTCAAGACTATAAGTGACGTTACTGTATCTTCCCCACTGTAAAAATCAGTGCAGAAATTGTGACCACCACCATCAGTCTATTTCCACTAGTGCACCCAGTATTTTACCCTCAGGAAATTAATTGCAGGGAATATTTTCTTTGTATAGACAAGTTTCAAGAAACTATGACAGAGAGGTGACATAAGCAGCACCGAATAACCTGGGGCACTAAGCAGTGGCCAGTGCTCTGTTAGGGCCCTGTTAAGTAGCAGTTGTGTGTATTAAATGTACTGGTCTTGCACCAGTGCCCCAGGAGATGTCCCAAATAAGCAGGATTGCTGGATAAGTGTGTCAATTAAACAAAGCATGTGGTACAAACTTGTATCAAAGTGCTACATGGCAAAAGCCTCACGCATTTCAGCGCAGCTTCACAGGGCTGCCCAAGTGGGGCAAGACTCATACTAACAAAGATTTGACTAAACACAGATTGTGTACTCCACATGTCATTTCCAAACTCTCTCCTGAGGGAAGATACAAGTTATACCTAATGTTTAAGGAAGACGCACTTTGCACTTTTTTTTTTATGAAACCATCCTTTTATACCCTTGGAGGCTCCTACAGGATGGAGTTCATTATACAGGCACTTCCACATTAATGAAGGAAGTAAATATATCTTTTGTTGATATAGGTCAATGATATTAACACCAAGACTGCATATAAAAGCACAAAGAACATGTATTTACAAAGTGTTTTGCTTTCTTATCTGTGCTACTAAAATTCTTGATATGGCACTTAACACTTCACGTCTCTCACATGGTAACTTCCTCTTTTCTGGTGATGAAAACTGTTCTGCTTCTATTCATTCAATAGGCTGCAGGAAAATAATCTTCCTGTGTCACTGACTCAGCCATTGTGCCACTTCCTGGGATCACTGCACTGACTCCCAAGTCAGACACAAGATATTTATTTTAATTTAAAGCCCTTTGTGGACAGTTTCTACCTTACTGTCTTATGGCATTCCTGCTCTGCATAATGTCACTCTCATTTGCTTATCTATCAAGATAACACTTTCTCTGACACTTTCTCATTTCTACTAGCCCCAAATAGCATGAAAATTTTATCAGCCTCACAGCTGCATATGCCCTCCCTCAAAACCACTTCTGACCCTCAAATCTCAAGAACAAAGTTGTTCTATCCATTTTTTCCCCTTTGTATTTGTTCTTATTTCCCCAAGATTTCCTTACTCCCTTTTGCACTTCTCGGCATTCATCATTCTTGTCTGTCAGACTTGGAAACAAGACTTCTGGAAAAGTTCTGTTTCTGCTTTCCAGGCCTGCTGCTGGAAGAAGCAGCAGGAGAGGACAATTTCTCCAAGCTACAAGGCTATTGGGCATTTATTTTTGTATGTACTGCGTCCATCAAAGAAGCAGCAAAGTTCTGGCTAGCCTAGTAACCTGGGGCTGAAACCGATGAAATTAACACAACACACAGAGCTGACGCGTAAGTTCAAAGATCTTCATCAATAAAAGGAATCTTCAGAGCTCTAATTTTGCAGGGCATATATAAACACCAGCTAAGACTTTAAGAGCAGCAAAAATTACTAACGTAAATGATGTCTTTTTTTTAGAACTCAACTTACAGTTGCAAGTGTACATTCCCCTTTTTCGGCTCTCATGCTGAAAGCTCCTCTTTGTATCACGTATTTTCTTGTATTTTATCTTTGCAGATTGTATAACAACTCTCTGCAAACTGGCTGGTATCTTTTTTTCCAACACTCTCTTATATTCGTTGCAGAATTTGCACAGCCAGAATCCCTTAATAAAACAAATACAAACAAATTGGCATGTTGCATTTGCACAGCTCTGTTCAACTGAAATTCTCAGAACAATTTATAAACACTAACTGAAGCGGTATAGTTTAAAGTTACAGAAAACAATTGTATTATTCACATTTTATTCTAAGGAATTAAATCAAACTTGTGGTTAAAAAAGAAAAGCATAAAGGCACTTAATGGTATAAAGCAGAAATGCTCTAGATCAGTAAGGCCAAAAGCATTCGTGTGGAAGATTTTGCCTACATCACGCTCTACTAATTTCTGTGAATGTATCAACATTAAGAACTTGGCTTTTAGTGTGGCCTCAAATTGAAACATTTCCAAATAAAGAAACTAAATTTTCATATAGGAAAAATAATGCCAATCTGGGGAAAAACTGCACTTGAAAATTTGATGGAAATTCATTTTAATAATAAATAACAAGGCATTATCAAAATTCCTTCTACTGAATTTTCTAGACTGCTTATTATCTTCCAGAGGCATACACGGGCGATCTGGTGTTTGGGGAAAGCTTCTGGACTTCCCACTTCCCTGAGAATGTAATGTTTAAAACTTACCTTTCCACTGAACAGAAAGTAACAATGCCAGATAACAGAGGAAACCCTACATTTAAAAGAATTTTTGCAGCCTCCTGTAAGAGGCTACTCTGATTTTTCGTATCACCTGTCAGATGTTAAAGATATGAAGAGAGGGTTGGTTTCTGAAAATTCTGGCTTGTATTTGTTAAAACAAGTCCCAAGTTTCAGGTATGTCTCCTTGCTTTTCATTTCTCTTAATTTCTAGGGAATAATGTTCTTAGGTTTTTAAGTGTGTGACAATTTCTGGCCATTTATCACTTTTTGAATTTATTTTTTTTTATTCCCTGTTTTATGTCCTGAAGTGGTCAGCCTTGCCTCAGCGTGCAATGAATAACTAAAAGTCGGTCAGTTAAATATACTGCAGACTCCCCTTGTGAGGAAAAGCTGAGGGAGCTGGGCCTGGTCAGTCTCAGGAAGAGACAACTGACAGGGGACCTTATCAATGCATATAAATATCTAAAGCTGGGGTGCCAAGAGGATGGAGCCAGGCTCTGCTCGGTGGTGCCAAGGAATAGGACAGAGGCAACGAGCAGAATCTGATGCACAGAAGTTCCACCTGAACGTGAGGAAGAACTTCTTTACTCCGCAGGTGACCGCGCACTGGAACGGCTGCCCAGAGAGCGTGTGGAGCGTCCCTCACTAGAGACACTCAACAACGATATGGACACAATCGTGTAGGATGACCCTGTTTGCGCAGGCAGGTTGGGCTAGATGACCTACCGTGGTCCCTTTTCAACCTGACCCATTCTGTGATTTTATGACTCTTCGGTGACTCCCAGAGCATGAGCCCACCAACGGTGCCGCGGCCCCGCTCGCCGCGGTGGCGGCTCAGCCCCGATGCCTCAGGGCCGCCTCAGGGCCGCCTCAGGGCCGTCCCCGCGCCCACAGCGCCCTCGGCGCTCCCGTCCCCGCTCTCTGNAGCCTCCCCCCGGCGCCGCAGGTAGGGGCGGCCGAGGGGCGGCCGACGGGCGGGCGGGGGAGCGAGAGGGAGGGCGAGAGGGAGGGAAGGAAAAAGGGAGGACCCCGGAGCGCTCCCTGACATACTCTCCCCCACCCTCCGCCCACCTCTCCGCCACCGCCGCTCGCCTCGCCAAGGCTTCCTGTGGGAAACCCCCGTCGCTTTCCGCTGGCCCCTCACACCCGCCGGAGAGGGCGGTGGCCTGGGCTGCGGCGCGCCGCCGGTGGGTGCTGGAAAGGGCCACCCTGAGGAGCTCCGGCCCGTCCTCCGCGAGGTTCCCGGCGGACCGGGACGTCCCCGCCGCCCTCAGCGGGCTCCCGCCGCCGCCTCCTCCCTCCCGCCTTGCCGCCCCGTGACCTCCGGCGGCGGGCGCGGGGCGCGGCAGCTCCAGGTGCCCGCGGTGCCCGCTGCAGCCTCTCTGGCTGTGTGACAAACCTACAGGCAAAGCACCGAGGTTACGTGGTCCTCGGCTTCGTGCTACCGAGATCTTGCCGAATGGTTATAGACACGTGTCCACAGGAGCGAGTGTAAGCGCCTGTCCTCTACCCCTGGAGTGGTCACTCGTGCCCAGAGTTCCCGAGGCGGGTGCCCTCCGCTTGGTGTGTTAAAGGCCATTTCCCTGTCACAGCGAGCCCCGAGAGGGGTGGGCCTGCTTCAGCTGCCGCAAGGTGTTGAGACTCCCGCAGGTGCTGTGAACTGCAGGGGCCGTGGCTGTGCACCTCGGTCCCTGCAACTTGTGGCTGCTTCTCCAAAGGCCAAAGGACGCTGGCCACGGTCAGGCTCTCGGTTTCTGATGGAAACCTGTCCTGGACCTGGCTCTCCAGGCCTTGCAAACAAAGCGTTCGTAGAGTAGTCAAGTTCTGGGTTTATTGATTGCATCCTCAAAGCGTTAGTCTGTTACTAAATTAAAAAAATGTTATAAACAGTTTGTGTTTCAAGTCATGAATGTTCATCTACAGCATAATTTCGCTTCCAAGTTTCCTTTGGAAAAAGCCCAATTATTACTTTAACTAATCCACAGATTCACAGAATATTCTGAGTTGTAAGGTACCCACAAGGATCATCGAGTTTGACTCTTAAGTAAATGATCTGTAATAGGATCAAACCCACACCACAGTGGTGTTATTAGCAGCATGCTCTAACCAACTGAGCTAATCCCAGCAATCCAAGCTGCTGTACTTTCAGTGTAGAACGAAAAGAATGGCACCAAACACTGAAGTGCATCAGCATTCTGCATCCCTGTTTATGTATATAATGACATTACCTGTTCCTCCCAAACTGTATTGTGGTTGAATGTTAGCTGTGCAGGACTGCTGAGGGTGCACTTTGGGTACCTGCTATGTAACACAGATACTGAGATTCATCGGCTGAGCAGTGGCATTGCTTACTGACACCTCTCTAAATCTGCTACTTTGTTATCCAGTACCTTTTGCTTCCCTCCCCCTTGCTCCCCATCAGTCTCTGGCTGTTACAGATCTGTTGAAAACCTCAGAATGAACTAAAAGTGGAGATGTCTAAGTGAGGTAGTAGAGAAACTGGAACAATAGCTGCAAAGCTGTGAGCTGCCCTGTTTGTATCAGTAAGGTGTTAACCCAAATACCCTGGTGTGGTAGGTTTTAATGTCATCATTGTTAACTGCTCCTCGGCTCATATACGAGAAAAAAGAGGGAGGATCACAGTTCTGTAAATTGTTGCTGTGACAGATACTCTCATGGTTTTGACAGGCAGTAGGGAGTGAATATCAAGGAGTCCTCTGAAGCTCACAATGTAGAACCTGTGAATTACGTTGTGATTTGTATGGGAGGAGTTTTTTGATAGCCAGAGTTTGGGAAAAACTGTGTCATTAGGTGATTGTATCCAGCAAATAAGTTGGTAGTAAACATGTTCACAAAGTTTTATGTTCAGAGTATCATAGATTGTCCTGAGTTGGAATTGACCCTCAAGGATCATCAAGTCCAGTTCCTGGCCCTGCACAGGACTTCCCCAAGAATCACACCATGTGCCTGAAGTGGTGTCCAAACACTTCTTGAACTCTGTCAGGTTTGAAACTGAGAATTTCCTAGGAGAGTCTATTCCAGTTGCTCAACCATCACCTGGGTGAAAAACCTTTTCCTAATATTCAACTTACAACCTCCTCTAATTCAGCTTTATGCCATTCCCTTGGCATGTCCCTGGTCACCAGAGAGAAGAGATCACTGTTTCCTCCTCTTCCCCTTGCGAGAAAGCTGTAGACTGCAATGAGGTCTCCCTTCAGTCCCCAGGCTGAACAAACCAAGTGACCTCAGCTGCTCCTTGAATGGCCGGAGGCACTTCCTCTCCTCTAGGCCCCTCACCAACTTTGTAGCTCTCCTTTTGATGCTCTCCAGAAGTTTTATATCCTCCTTGTGTTGTGGTGCCCAAAACATGCAGGACTCAAGGTGAAGCTGCCCCAGTGCAGAGCAGAGTGGGACAATCCCTTCCCTTGCCGGAGTGCTCGGTGTCCCCCGGGACATGCTTGGCCCTCCTGGCTGCCAGGGCACTGCTGGCTCGTGTTCAACGTGCCATCAGCCAGGACCCCCAGGTCCCTTTCTGCGGCGTTGCTCTCAAGATGCCTGTTCCCCAGTCTGTCTGTACATCCAGAATTGCTCCGTCCCAGGTGCCAAACTGTGCTAAGCTTCACGTGGTTGGTGATTGTCCAGCCCTTAATTTGTCTTAGGTCTTTCTGGAGGGTCTCTCTGCCTTTGAGGGAGTCAACAGCTCCTCCCACTCTAGGAAAACCTTACACTATTTTGTTTTATCCTTCTCCAAAATGAATGTGCTGTAGCCAAGCATTGAATTTGATTTTTGTATGCACCACTTCCAAAACCATGTAGGGTGCTGGTTTTGGTAGTAGAGGCCATGGGTTATGAGAAAACTGATTTTCTTTTTAATGTGCACTTGGTTGTAGCTGTCATTTTCAGGTGGTGATGTCTGGATCCCTAGTTGAAGATTAACAGATGTGTAAAGAGAAAAGTGGAGTCATTGGCAATAGCTGAGATACACAATACAGGTTTTGGTACCTATCCTAGACGTAAGGCTTAAAAGCAGAGGGGCTGAAGACTGATCTAATATTTTCCTTGAGCTGCTTAACATGTCTGTTTCTTCATGTCATGTGGAAGTCTAGGTTGTTAGGTACAACAGCAGTTTCATCAGTGGAAGGAGAAAATTGTGCTTGCAGAATGGATGTGTCTTGTTTCAAAGTGGCAAGGGCAGTAAGAGTAGAGCTAGAAGAATACACTGAAAAGAATGAAATTATAGCTTCAAAAGATAGGAAGGATAAAATAATGGGGGACAGGAAAATGTTGAATTTAAAGGGCAAAAAAATTGAAGTAAAAGTTGCTTTTCAGCTGTTCTTTTTCAACATTTAGTTAAACTTCTTTTTGATAAGTTCTGTGATTAATAACATAAGTTTCCAGAATAACATCTGCAAGCCTTGTGTTAATTTAACTGCGAGGCTTTGGGTCTTGTCACCTCATGCTCTGGAATTTAAGGAAAAACTGGTGTGTTTTGATCATGTTCCTGATGTTAGTTTCCAAGGTCTTCATTCATTTGTGTTGTATGTACTGATTGTTCATTAACTACATAGGTACAGAAGTCAAAGGTGGGCATTGTTCTTTTCTTGTCTCTTAATCCTTACTTCTAGTTAAAGAAATATAAACAAAATGCAGGAAGAATGGTATTTGGTCCTGTTATTCATAAGCCTTGCTCTTTATTTGTTTGGAGTATTCTTTATTTGAAATAAAAGGTGCAAATTTTATCTTGAAAGGAGTGTCTACACAGCTAAATATTCAAGCTCTCAAGGAGTTTGGGCAGATTTTTTTTTATAATGAAACTTTTATTTGTGATTTACGTTGTTTTTAATTACACCTTGTCACACACTTCTGAAAATTAGTAAGGAGGACTGTGTAGTGCTGGAGCAGCCATTGAATGGTATTGGGCATGGTGGCAAATCTTAAGTGGTTAACATCTCTTCTTGTAATAACTGGGGGATTTGTTGGCTGTTAGTTTTTCCTGCATCTCTTCTTCGTCCAGATATTGGGTACTTTGCTTTTTCTATGTCAGATTTACCTCTTACTCATGTCTTTTTCTGATGCAAATTATTGCATCACATTATGTCACTGCTTAGCTCTATTTTGTGTGATCTGTTTGGTTGGTATGATTCGGATAGTTTGTGGTTTTTTCAGGACTTTTCTCTGTTTCTTACTACAGGTTGAAGTGAGCAATGAATTCTTGGACAGCTTTCACTGTTAGTTAGAAAGGGCGTAGAAGAAAGAGGGAGTGTACACTTGGGGCTAGTTTCAGGCAAGACAAGCTCAAATGCGTCGGCTTGACTCCTTAAAAAGTGTGCAGCCCTGTCCTATACGCAGGAATTGAATTGTGTCTGTGCTGTTCATATATTTTGGCATCTCAGAAAACACCCTGGAATGTGTGTTTGGTTGCTGGAATCCTGCTGTGTGGTGTTTCGTTTTGTTTAAGTGACAGAAAGTTGTGTTGAGGATTTTGCATTGATGACCAAGTGAAGCACTCAGCAGCTTTACAGTGGTGGAATTAGGGCTGCCTCTGCCGGTTTAATCCTTGGTCAGTCCACAGCCCTAGCTGTTACTCGTTCTGTGTTTTTGCATTTTGCTGGAATTCTCATCTGTTGTCAGATGGGATTTGGGGTGGGCTGAGGTGTTCCCTTTATAGGAAGCTCACAATCTAAGTTTTCCTAACTGGCAGGTCTGTCATACTTGAACAATGGCACGGGGTACGTGTTAGTGAAGCTGCATTATTTCCAGCAGCAAATATTAAGTCCTAATCTGTAATTAATTTTCAGGGCCTGTAACTGGATTTGCTGTGTGATCAGCAGTGTAAAAATATCTCCTTGTGTTGGCTTGGCTTTACTTATTACTCACTAGATGTATGAGCGTTTGCAATCTGCATGTCATTAACAAGACAGCCTGCTCTGTCGGGGCTGCTTCTCCTTTTCTTTCTAGGTATTACGGGCTTGCTCTAATACAGCCATTGTTCACTTTCAGCAAACAGCATCCTCCTAATCCACTACTGCCATATTGCAGGAACATGAGCCCCAAAGCAAAATGTAAGATAACAAATTCAGCTGGTGAAAAAGGTGAAAATTGACTTTGAGGTGATGATAGAATGGTGAGAAGTTAAAGCTTTGGAAATTTTCCCTGGTGTTGTCATCCCTGTACTCCATCTTAATTTAAAATGATGTCAGTATTAGAAAGATCTCAAAATCTGGAACTTTTAAAATACAAATACATTTATTCATACACATTTAAAGAAGAAAAGAAAAGGATCTGCATAGAAAAGCTGCATTGATAAGTTTCTTTTGCTTTTAAATCAGGGTTTCAGAGTATCACAGATCTAGTTTCACTTGGATTATAACACTTCTGTCATTTCATATTGTCCTTCTGTACTTTAAAACCTCAGCAGAAGCTCACTACTTAAGGCTTTAGTTTGTATGCAAACACCGATGTGCAAATGAAATTACCAAACTCAGTAGCATTTCACATAGGTATAAAGGTGTTTGCTTGGTCCTGGTCCATCATCTGTCAGTTCACACTGGATGTTTTTGACTGATAAAATCCTTTACCTTTAACGGGATTCTGCAGGGTTTTTTTAGGACCGAGTTTTACAAAGCAGGATGCTGAAATTATTCTGTTGCTTTGACCCATGAATTCCTTGTTGGTAAAGGCACAGAAGTCCTCCCGAAGGCTACAGGATTGGATACTTAAAGTATTAATTACATAGATACATCAAATTACAATTGTAGGAAAAGACCCTAAGAGTTTAGAAAGATAAGTGGTTTTTTTCTCCCATGGCTTTAATGGGTCTGTCTCTGAATGAATTTGTTCTGATGTGTGACTTAGTGTTTTCAAATAGAGGTTTGAGTAGTTGATAAGGTATTCAATGGTACAGACTTTTTGGATAAGTTTTTATGATGCACATGTGCATAAATGATTCACATGAATTAACCTAAGAATGGTAATTTTTATTTAATACGAGGGGAATAAGCTAGGCAGAATAATGGAGATGAAAATTTTGAGTTGAATGCATTCTTTTCCTGGAGGAGTACTAAGCTCTAATTATATTTGCTTATTCAAAACACTGTTTATAGGTGCACTAAAATAGATCTGATTTTATTTGTAAAAAAATTTAATGTCTAGAACCAATAGTCTGATTGATGAAAGCAATGTTTGCCAATAAGCAGGCAGTGGACACCATGCTGCTGCCTCTATTATTAAGAAAAGTTTACTTTTCCAGTGTATTTTTATAATTAGCTCATAGGCAAGCGTTTTAAAGCAAAACTTTGTAGTAAAATGGAGTATTTACCTCACAGAAACAATTTTCACTAAGTGATATGAACAATAACTGAATCCTCTAAATTAATGCAATTTTGCAACTTAGTTATAAACTTGTTATTCGTTCTCCAAACTATCTCAAGTGTTATACTATAGGTCTGCATATGGAAGAAATGACAGAATGGCTGTTAAATTCAAGTTTTAGTAGACTCATCATAGATGAAAAAGAAGACCTTCCCTTCCAGGAAAACAGCTTCTTTACGGTGGAGATTTTCTTTAAATGGGATGTAGGTTAAAGAATGGTAATTTTGCATGTATCTCCTTGGTTTTCTTCTCTTTTCACTTTAGTAACTCCCCTATTCCTAGTGCTGAAGTTCTCATTGATACTTTTTCAAGTTTTACGTCTTAGCTTAAAAAAGAAAGACATCTTTGAAATCTGTCTACTCACAACTGCTTACCTTTGATGGCAGCTGGTATGAAAAAAATAATAAAATGTATTAAAAAGGAAGGTCCCTTTTATGGCTCCGTGTTTATCAACCAAGTTCCCAAAATAATGAAAGTGACTGTTTCTAAAATCTATGTATTTTGAGGAGTGCTGTATTTTAACTTGGATTCTGGAACCTTGATTGAACTTTCTACAGCATTTTTGCTAGCAAACAACATAACTGATGTTTAAAAGTTGATAGAACTGGGATTTTGAGAAAAATATGAGGTATTACGGTTGCTAATTAAAATGGTATAAAGTTAGTAAAACTTCCCCTTTTCTTCATATATTCTGTGATTCTTAATGAAAAAGCAATAGTATTTAAAGTACTGTTTTGTACATTGTTTGACTGTGGATAAAGGAAAACCCAAGAAAATCCAAATTACAGGTTGTATAACTTGAAATGCGCATTTCAAAGACTTTTACTGGAATTGCTTGAGTCAGCTCCTCTTGGATACAGAAAGTGTGAGGCTTCTTTAAGTATCTGGGTAGAGCAGCAGATTTCAACCTTTCTGAGTAATCTGTGTCCCTGCTACCCGAAGGCAGAACAGAGGTGAAAGCAGAGCTGTAAACTACCAGCAGGATGTAGTAAAGGGTGAGTAAGTCAGTTACCAACTGTGTTGAATGAAGTGGGGAGATGATACAGCTTCTCTCAGGACACTCTTCTAGGAAAGCTTCTGTCATGGTATCCTCTTCTTGTAATAGTGTTCTAATTAATATGAGAAGCTGCCACAGTCCCTTCTGTTATTAGGGCTGTAAAGCAGCTTTGGATTTCATTCTCCTCTTCCCCTTAAAGGTTAAAGGTCTGCTGCCTGCAGCACAGCCTGGAGAACTGTGCTCGCCTTGTTCTCAAGGCCATCCCAGGTCCTGTGGTCAGAGGCCAGAAAGTCAGGAAAGTATTTGTCATCTGTTTTCCCAACTTCCATGCAGAGTGGATTTGATGTGTTCTGGTGGTTGGGATGTTCTTGTTCCTGTTAATGTGTATTAGTTTTTTGGGGTTTGGTCATTTTTACAAAAACAACGAGAAGCATTTAACTGCTCAGCTGTGGTCCTTGACCTTCCATGGCAATAAAGAGCTTTTGCAGGTGAGGATTTTGATCAGCCACAGAAGGCTTTTACAACTGTAGTCTTGTGCCCTACATGTTGTATGCAACAAGAGAAGCACAAGTACTGAGATTTGCCAAACCCCACAGATTTTATTTGTTAAAAAATAATTTTAAAAAAGCCTTAAATGTTTCTCAGTGCATCGGTGAATAGGGATATCTCCCAGTTTAGTAAGCTCTCTCTTTAATTCTTTACACTGGGCTGAGGTTTTATGGAAAACAATTTCTCTTTCACAAAGGTATTTATTCCCTTTTCTGTAGCTTTCTCCTCTTTTATCTTCTTTGTCTTTTCCTGCAAGCTTGTAACTTCTTCAATGGTTCTTTATCTTCTCCTCTGTTCCTTGTCCCCAAGAGGAGCATTCTGGAATCTAATGATCAGTCTTTAGGAAACATCCAGTAGTTCTATCACACAGATTCCTTGCCTGTAGACTTACTCACATTTTCAAGGAGCTAGTGACTTAGCTGTAACCCCTGGAAGCCTCCATTTGGTTTTAATTCTGGCTAACTCCTTACATGTGTTTTTACAAAATACTTAGTTGTTAGTATTAATAGTATTTAGTCTGTGTTTTGTAACCGTTACTTGATTAGCTGCGTACATCCGTCTGTCCCTTGTAATGTTTGATGGTACTTGGAAATTTCATCAGAAAGTAAGGTAAGAATAAAATCTCAGAGTATTAAATGGATCTAACAAATACGCCCAAGTTTGGGCAGGCAGTGGAGAAGAAAAAGCTGCTGTTAACATTTGTCTGGCCCTCTGGAAGCTGAGGGGTAACGTTGGTTCACTTTGGGGCCAAAGGCCGTGATCTCTTCAAACAGCCTACAAAGAAGACCAGGAAAAGTGTGTGGGGAATGTGGGTGGGAACCGAAGGTACCAGCTTTCAAATGCAGAAGGCGACCTGTAGGAAAATGTATTTCTTATTTGCCTGGAAATAATGTTTTCAAGATGAAAACGCTGAGGCAAGGCTGACCACTTCAGGACATAAAACAGGGAATAAAACTGATCACTGATCACTTTTTAAATTTATTCTTCTATAGGGACTAGTCCGCAGCAAATCTGGTATTAGAGCAAGAATTACCTTTCTTAGTGCAGGATAGTGAACTTTCAAAAGGGGAAAAAAATACTTATTCTGGAAACTGTTGAAAAAAGGCAGAAGGAATTGATGGTTTTACATCATGGTCGTGTCATTTTTTTGATGAAATCTTGCTTCTGAGGTGTTGTTCTTTGAAAGTTCTTGCTGTATATGTTACTGCAGAGGTGAGTAGCTTGGATTGATGATGGTCTTGCAAGTGTTTGTACGTCGGTATCAAATGCAGTGACTTTGCACAGGAACACATTTGCTTTAGCTGGTATCTGTGATTTTTAATATTTGCACCTTATTTTTCTTGAGTATTTTTTATAAATGCTAGGGATACTAACTTCAGTAAAGTGTTTTAAGATTGCTGAAGGAAAATCACTGTAATTGTAATGCAATGTAGAGTTTAGAATCAAGGGAGAATATTCAAATACTTAGCTGTTCCAGTTGAAACTCACAAGTAAATACACTTCTGCACAAACTAAACATCTGCATTTGAGCTATTTGGAGAGGTAGCTGCACCCAGAGCCTGAAACTTAGACAGTGTAAGAGAATTAAAATTCCTTGGGCTTTTCATAGAGTCCCTTAGGCTAGGTTTAGCACCATCGAGGCCAACTGTTACTAAGCACTAAGTATTTTCTAATTAAAAATACAAAACCAAAATCCTGTAAATGCAGACATTTGTAAAATAAAAAAAAATATTAAAACCAATACTTCACAACAGAGATTCTTCTGAAAACTGTAGATGAGATTGTAAATAGTCTTCACTGTAGTTTCCTTTATACTGTTGAATAATCACCTTGGAATTTCTGTTGTAGCTCTCTTCTCATTCTTCCTACTGGATGCCGCCCAGTGTCCTGGTGTGCCCTCTCCTTGCTGCATTTTCAGCCTCTGCAGACTTGACAACATGGGACTGAAAAGAAGGAGTTTGCCTGGAGCACAATTCTGTCATGGTTCTGGTTGAGCTGGTGTTAACACCCGTAGAGCTACTCCTTGCTATCAGTCTTACGCCCCTTTTCTTTTGAATAATCAAACAGAAACTTGGGTGCTTAAGCTAAGAGAAAACCTGAAAATCATTTTTGACTGTTCTGGGCTATCATGGAGACCTTCTCCTTTCGGGTTTCTTTTTTTTTTGCTTGCTTGCTTGCTTATTTGTTTTTTTTTCCAGATGGCCCCGTGTCTTGTTTCCTTTCTAGCCTTCAGTTGCATTCCTACCCACTTCTCCTCTTTGTCAGTAGAGGGACAGCTGATCCTTGCACTGGAGCCCTGTGCTTTGTCATTGTGAAAATCGTGGATGCTTCTAGCCAGCTTTGCCAGTGGGGGAAGCCCAGCTGCTCTTCCCAGGCTCTGAAGACTTCTCTCGTCTCTGCTACATTCCATACATACATATATACTGTGGTATGAAAGTTGAATCTGTGCGGAGCCAAGGGTCGGACTTGATGACCCTTGTGGGTTCCTTCCAACTCAGGATGTTCTATGATGCTAATTATTGGAAGTAGATAATTAGATCTAATTACTCCAAAGTGTAAATCAGCCGAGAAGCACTTTTTACGTGTATTTGAGTTAGTTTTCTTTTTTGACCTGCTCACTCACCGTGTGGTTAGGTACATAATAAAGATTATGTGATGGGAATGAGTGAGGGCAATGGCAGACTGGTAGAACTTCCCTTTTGGGGACAGGTGGCAACCTACTTGCTTAGCTGTGTCTGCATTTGTAGGTCATTCTGTGTACTCCAAGCACCAATACAACTAAATTAAATTTAGAAAGTGTGAGGAGCAGAAATTTAGCTCAAATTTAATTTGAGCGGGTGGTACTCATGACAGTTCAGTCTTTCGTCTTGTCCTAGGCTCTCTGAATTCCCTCCTATGGGCTGCTTTGGAGTTATATAGTGAACTGGATCAGGGAATTTATCTAGCTGAAATATTGCCTAATGGGAAATTTGTTTACCTTTAAATGAAATTAACTTCCCCTTTCCTTCTCACCAGGGCTGCCAAGCCTGTCTGTGTGGGCAGAGGGAAAAGAGCGTTGTAGGGATGGGGAGAGGGCAGGAAGGCCACAGTGCCAGCTTTGGCTGGAGTGACTGGAGCCGAGGCATGGAGCTTGGTGGTGCCAGGTCCTGCCAGATCATTCAGCTGCACTGATTTGTCCTGTTCACAAAACATGCTTGCAAGTTTTCTGACAGCTTTGTGTTGCCTGTAGCCTAGGTACTGTACCAAGTGTTTGGTACAGTAATTGCACTGATACTCTGCAGAAAGTTAAAATGAAGGATATTTGTAATTATTTCATCTCATGAAAATCAGAGCATGGAAGCAAATCTAAGTCATGAGCTATTTGTTTTTAGTGGTTTTTTTGTATGTACAGATAAACTTTTTTTTCTCCTGCTGTAGAAATGCTAGGAAAGATATTTTTGAGGAGAAGTGTTTTTAGATTCTGTGTATTTCTCATTGTAATCCAGCTTTGTTGCTAAATTCCACTAGTAATATCACATATGCAATACTGTATAATCTCATAATGTAATCTCTTAGCATTAGTAAACTTTAAAAGATGATGACTTAAGAATGACTAGTGTTAGTTTCAGTTGTTTTTTTATGGAGAAATAACCAAAAATGCTCTGAAAAATAGAGTTTTTGAAGCTGTAAGTAACTTAAAACCTGCTTCTTTGCTTCGTTTCAATACATTGCACTCATCTCCTTTTTTTTTTCATAAGCAATTTTAAAATTAAATGACTGTCACCCAAAATAACAGTGTCTGACAGTAGAGTTTTCATAGTGTGAGCATTCCAACTGATGCTATTCTGGAATGTAATGTGAACTTCAAAGGATGAATAAACAGTTTGTTTGAAGATGAAAACCAGGTATTTGGTATAGCTGCATTGGAATATACAGTATTCTGAGCAAATGTCCTTTAATGGGTTTTTAACTCAGAAACTGAGAGGTAAAAAACTGTCCTTGATAAATTCTCATCCCTTCATTTTGAAGAAAATGGATTTGGAAAAGCAGGTGGGCTTTTTTTCCTAATGGTCTGTGTAGTTTATTCAGAATCGCTAGCTGTACTCAAGAGTACGGAATTCTGGGGTCAGCTGAAAGCAAACTTCAGCTGTACTTTTAAGTGTGGAATTCAGGCATTCTTCTTGTCCAGCTGGATTTCTCAAGGAAAAAGCTCCAAGATCCTCCATTGAAGAGGCTTAGTTTTCTTCTGAAGCACTGAAGTCTTCCATGTAGCCATACAAATTCTAGGTTGTGCGCTAGTATGTGCTGTGTTTCTCAGCTTCCTGTCAGCGAATAAAAGAGAACATACAGATCATGTTTGTAGAAAAATACTAGCATCCTGAAATAAAAGTAATTAACTGCTGTGCTGTCTGTATGCAGATTTTTTATTGAGTAAGGCAGAAATTAAAAAGTGCTGTCAGAATTTGCTCCTTTATTTTTCGTTCACTGTGCACATTAAACAGAGTAGAAATATTCAGGATAATGCTCATATTTGTATCGGAGCAAATGTTGCACTTTGCATCCTTTTGATGTGTGTGGTCCTTCCATGGTACTTTCTGCTGCTGTTTGTGACAGTTTTAGTGTACTCGTGTATATTATATAAACAATGCTGTGTTATTTCTTTAGATTGACTTTCTCTGATGTATAGATAACAATTTTTCTTCAAAGTTATCTTTTTTTTCACTCTTGCAGAAAATTCTAAGCTGAGACATGTAGAAAAAGATGTTTTGATTCCACAAATAATGAGGGATCGAGCCAAGGAGCTGTGTTCAGATAAGGTGCAAGGTAAGAGTCAAATGTTCATTCCGAGATCAGATGTACTCACTTTTGTGCCCTGAATATAATCCTTGTTTTTGAAATCATGTAGTCAGAGAATTAATATGTGTGATCTGCATCTTATCGGTTCACTGTGAAACCAGTATTGTAGCGTATAAATCTGCTGTGTTGCCTTCGGCTGCTTGCTGATGGAGTCTGTTTTCCAAAATGACTTGTTCTCAAGGGCTGTAGAATTTAGTATGATTAATACAAAACTTTTCACATCTCGGCCTGGACTATGTGGTGACAGAGCAGTGCAAGAGTTCCTGTGTTTCTGTATGTAGCATTTAATACTTACGTAAATTGAATTGCCTCATGCAAAACTTCAGTTAAGATGTCTCTCATATTTAAAATTTGTTTAAATATTCCCAACTAGCTGCCTCCTTTCCCTGCCCCAGTGTTGAAATGGTCCATGCACGTACACACATGGGTTTTACCAGACAGGTGTTGAAACAGGGTGATACAGTGCACTTCTGTTTTCATTTTCTGTTGAAGAGTGCTGGACAATAACTCTTTAAAGTGCTATCACCACCTCTGCTGAGAGCTACTTGCACACAGGTTAGCCAAGAATGCTGCTATCAGAGAATTTTAAGAAAGAATGAAAAGCCACAGAATTATCCTGTTTAAGTGTCGGCTTTCAGTAGAGGGCATTTTCCTCTGCTCATCCAGATCTCTGCTCTCTGAACTTCTTTTGTTCATGCACCCCTTCAGTAAAAAATTTCTGACTGCACAATCCCAATATAGGTATATGCATTTATAAATTATGTAAATGTATCACTATGCTTGTATGTTATGTACATTATAAAACATAAAAATAGCAGTTAAATAAGGATGAGATAAAGATGAAATAAACAGTACTTTAAAACATTTTTAAGCTATTTATCAATCAGTCTAAGAAGATTACTATTAATAACAGTACTTTTTATTGAGATCTATATGACTGAACATGCATCATAATTTTAAAAATCTTTAACACTGTGATATAGGAATTTGAGTGGCTAGTTCTATGTTCAGTTTATTTCAATACTTGATCTTAATAGGTGTTATGCCTGAAAAAGATACCTTACAGAGATGCATAGATCCCCATGGAAAAAGTACATAGTTACTTACACTTACTAAGTTTACTTAATTATACTCACTTGTCAGTCCTATCCACAAGTTTTGCAAAGGTTTTGCTTGAAATTGGGCTAGTAAATGATCCTCTCCCCGATGTCAATCGGTTGTTCTTCTGAACTAATGAGAAGGTGTTGCATGTCAGTGTTTCCAAGCCCCTGAAACTCTCATTGGGAAGATTTTTAACAGGTTAGGAAGTTCTGTTTATGTCCTTTTAAAGTGTACAGATATAGGAGGTTTTTGTAGGTGACGCACATTTTGTTCACCAACAAAACAAACCAAAAATTACGTAATTGGGTGAACACATCCAAATACCTATTTTCAAACTGCCTTCTCCAAAGCACAAGTTTCTTTTGCAAAGGAGTTACTTACTCATTGTTAAAATGACACCTTCACCTTGAAGGGACTAATTGAATGTTTGGTTTTTGGAAATTCCTGATAGGTAGCAAACTGCTCACAGCCACTTGTCATCACCGAAAAGGTCAGTGGATCTGGAGCACTTGTCAAACTTGACACTTTTTTTTAGAAAAGACAGCTCTTTTATAAGCACTTTGCCACAAATTATCCAGAGAACGAACCTCTGTGTGGCGCCAGGGATTTTCATGGCCCATCCCCATCTCACGACAGAGTCTGGTAAAGATGCACTGTTTGAAGGGCTTCTTTTTGTCAAGTTGTAACACTGATGTTGTCCTGTAGCACTTTGTGCACTCCTGGCTCCAACTGCTTTGCTGCAATAGCTCACCCCAAGTGGTGCAGTGAAGGAGTTTCACGTGCACTGCGCTCTCTGTAGTCTTAGTCTGGAATCCTTTTTTATTCCAGTCAAAGCAGCTGCTCCATCAGTGGTTACATTTGCACAGTTTTTCCATAATACATTGTTTTTTATTCAAGAAGCCACTTCCTGTTGAGAATAGATCTTCTCCAGTACATCTTTCCTTCAGTGGGTCACAAAAAAAAATAAATCAAAACCTTTGTGCATTTCATTGTTGAAATGCAAATACCACAAGGTGAGAGAAGCTGGAAACTTCTGTAGTTTCACTCAACTGCATAGCAAACCTCCCACACTGTGTAACTTAAATGAAAACTTGTTTCTTCAAATTTTGAGCAGTGTCTTCTGTGCATCTTCCAACAGCATTTGCTGACAAAGGAGTGCATTTTAGTTTGTTTCCATATTGTTTTCCCTGAATTATTTCAGCGACTTTTACTATGGCAGGAAGAACAATTGTTTCCCCAATGGCATGTGGCTTTTTGTGTTTCACTATTATTTAAGAAACTTCAAAGGAAGTTTTATCACTAGGTTTAGAGTCAAGTCTAGGTAAAGTGGACCTGTGTATTTTTAAGCAGCTGCTTTTAGAGGTTCTCCAAAAAAACATAAAAAAGTAGTGTTACAGTAATATCTGCCAAAGGAAAGTGGCATCACATAACAGGTGCCTTCTAGTGCTGGCAGAAGGACTTAACAAACCTTTTTTTTTCATTTGAACAATAGTTGAATCATTTTTAATTTGAACTCTCTATACCTGTTGGGGATAAAAATGAAGATGAAAAGCAATTGCAGTGATGTGGGTCATTTGAAAGAAGATGTCGGTTAAAAGTATTTTGAGAGCTTGCTATTTGTATAATATTGTTTGAGGGTAAACCAAAGGGAGAGTGTGTATGTGGTTTTCTTCTCTGAACTTTCTCTGGGTAACATGAGTACTTTGGTTTCAACGTCTTCATTTTCTTTGGCAGCAACCAATGCTGGAGGTTCTTGAGCTGTGAGTTATGAGGACCATTACCTTGTAGCTGCTCCATTTTTTTTCCCTCTCTAAATTTTAAAGCCAAATGTTATGGTTTTTCTCTTTCTGTGATGCTAGGAAAAACTTTAATTTTTTCCTTTCTTTCCCCTGTATAGAGTTTAGTTGTGTTTCTTTAGGAAGGTAAGGTTTGTGGATACATCTGTCTCCCCATCATTCCTCTGTCACCTGTAAGCCAGCTTTGATCAAATTGTGTGAAAGTTGGGAGTGGAAACTGAGTATTTCTGAAACATGTTTTTAAATCAAATAGACAAACAAAACCCCACACTGAGAGCTCTATTAAAATAAAAAAGTAGTAGCATGGCTTCAGTTATTTTGTTGTACACCTTTTTAGCTGGGTAGAGCGGGGAGACCAAACCATGGGAAATGAAGCTTAAGCAGTTTTGTGATCAGTAGATTTATCATCTCATAAATCCATTGTAAGATTATTCCTGGAATAAATTTGTCTTGTTAGTACACAGGGATAGGTGTTAATCAGAGTAAATAGGCTATGCTTTTTATGCTGTAAACAATTATAAGCTATGAGCATAAGCTGTGTAATTAAGTAATCAAAGCTCTTGTGACTTGGTTTGTGTGCTGTGGAGTGCACACACATGCGTGAAATGGAGTTGTTTACACTGAGGGCAGAGATACTCATTTAACGTGCTCTCAATGTAGGATTTTTCTGCTTTATGTTAAGTTCATGTTTCAGAAACTCCTATTAGTAGACCTTTGTTTCTTTTTGTCTTTAGGAAATTGTGATAAATGCATCGGTAGTATAGGAAATAAAGCTATTCCACAAGTGTGGGCCCTTAAAATTGGCTTGGCCAGGCCGGGTTCACATGTGTCCCTATGGGGAGCCCCTGCACATTCAATAGGGCTCTGCGTGAGCGCAGGGGTCCATCTGTAGCCAGCCTGGTACCGTAGCCTGCAGCTATACCACCTAGAGCTGTGCGCTTATCAGAGCTAATAATGCACGTAATGACAGCCTGTCCAGCACGTGTTCCAGGGCTGCCCAGGGAAAAGAAACCCCAAGGGTTACAAAAATAAACAAAACGTAAGGTTTTGTTAACTTAAGAAGTGATGCTGCTACCCCAGTGCACAGTTAAATGGGTGGCTCATTGCTGTGCTTGGTTGTTAGCCTACCAAAGTGGCTTAGGGATGAAATAACCATGGAAAGTACGTCCACCTGATGATTTTTAAGAACAAATAAGTGTTGTGTCTGGTCGCGTTTCATTTTGCATAGATTATTTAAATTTATTTAGAATTTTTTTACAGATTGTTTTGGTATAAATCCTTGTGTGTGCTGCATGTTTCTTAAGAATTTTGTACCTCTCAGTTTCAGAATAATTTTTGTGTGATTTAAGATTTTCAAGCACTTTTTTCAGTGAAAATGGATATACTAGTAATTTTGTTAACTTGGGTAGTAATTCTGTTAAGGTGCTTTCTGGGAAACACTAGTCAATTTTCCATGACCATTATGTAAATATGTTTTATTATGTTCATATCCATGCACTGTATGTGTGTATGTGAAATTGTGGGCAAAAGTGTCATAAAAAACAAGCAAACAAAAATCCCCAACA